>WNWK01008153.1:0-87142 GCA_009830355.1 Cherax destructor
CCATTTTGAGAGAAAAGTTTTTCGCGAAAAACCATTTTATTTAATTTTAAAATGAATAATATAACGGGTGTACTATTTTCAATGTGATTCAGAATATACACTTAAAAATGTAAAAACAGTCGTTTTAGCACCATAGAGGCCTTTTCAGTAATCAAATTGAGGAAGCTAATTTCATTAGCTGTATATTCTGATTTCATGTTTGTGGGGAGCAATTGATCCAACAAACACTATCATCATGACCAATTTCAAATTTTAGAGAAAAAGTTTTCCCTGAAAAAATCCCTGAACAATATTCAGGTTTTTCATTTACGGCAAATTTAAAATATAAAAATCTAAGAAGTATTTTCAATATGAATTAGAATTAAAAAAATGTTAAAAACAGATTTTTCACTCAAGGCCATCTTAAATAATACTAATTGAGCTAATATTCTTATTAAGTGTTATTCGGAAGTTTATTTTGTGCAATTTCCATACATATTTTACCAATTTCAATTTGACGGTAAATTTTCAAGTTAAAATTTAAAATTAAACATTCAGATCTTTTAAAAATGATAAAACACCGTTAATAATTCAATGCTGTTAGATATCACTTAAAAATGTAGAACAGATTTTAGCACTAGAGGCCTCTTTCAATAATTCCTAATTGACAGCTAATATTTGAAGGCTTATAATTCAATTTAAATTTTGCAAATTTGATCAACAAATTTATATCATCAATTTCATTTGAAATGTTTTGCGAAATCTAATATAATTACATTTTAGCATTTACAACGATAAATATACCAATGTATATTTTAAGCTATTGATAACAAATTTTAAATTATGTTTTGAGCACATTACAACCTACTTACAGCAATTTTTATTGAAGAAATTTCTAACTGTATATTCTGATTTTTCATTTGTGAAAATTTTAAAAATAAACTACTATGCAATTTCATTTTGAAAATTTCGCTAAAAATACTGAAAATATATTCGTGTTTTCCATTTTCGGCCTAATTTTCAAAATACTTAAAATACGGTGTATATTTTAAGCTGATTCAAATATACATTAAAAATTAAAAGAGTTTTACACATTTTAGCCTCATATTTCAAATATTCTAAGAGAATAATTTCCAAAAAGCTGTATATTCTAATTTTCATTTTGGAATTACCAAAAAACTTCTCATAATTTCATTTCAGTTAAAATTTTTAATCTAAAATCCAATTATTTCATTTTCGCATAAATTATCACAAAATGATTAAACACAGTGTTTATTTTCAAGCTTTCAGATAACTTAAAAAGCTAAAAATTCTTTTAGCTAATTCAGGCCTCTTTTCAAGAATCTATTCACAACTAAATCTCATTCGAATTACATTTTGATATTTTTGAAATGTCCAACTATCATTACATTTCCATTTGAAAAATTTTTACAATGAATTATCTATCATTCGAAAATTTAATATTTAAAACGTTAATATTTCATGCTGATTAGATTCATTAATTTAAAGATTTTTTACAATAGGACCATTTTATAATTCATTAAGCAATATTCTAAGAATTTATTTTCATGTTTGAGAAATATTAAATAATCATTTCATTTGGTGAAAGTTTTGAAAATACCTTAACAATTTTCATTTGTTTTCAATTTTAAAATGACAACAACACTATATCTACATTCATAAAAAATTTTGCTAGCTTTATTTCTTTGCATTTCATTAGAATTTATTTCAGTTTACAATATCAAAATTATCAATCATGAGAAATTCTTTTAATTAAATAACTGTTACTTTTCATTATAATAAAATTGCTTTTTATTTGCATTTAAATGATAAAATACACAGTTACTTTTAGGAAAATTCACTTAAAATTAAAACAGTCGTTTTCACATGAGCCTTTTTAAATCTTAGAACTAATATTCTATTCAATCTGATTCATTTTGTAAATTGAAACAAACATATCATCAGCCAATTTCATTTTAGAAAAGTTTTCCATAAATTCGGTTTTTCTGTTTTAGCAATTTTAAAAACTATCACACGTGTACTATTTTAAGATTTTCACTAAAAATTAAAAAGATCGTTTGCACATAGCCTTTTCAGTAATTCCATTGACTAATATTTCATTGCGTATATTCTGATTTTATGTTTTGGGAGCATGATCACCACTATCTCATAAATTTCCATTTGAGAGAAAAAGTTTTTGCAATTGAAATTCACTCCATTTGCCAAATTTTAAAAATGACTTAAAATAACCGGTACTATTTCAGCTGATTCAGATATCATTAAAATTAAAAAAGACTTACACATACGGCCTCTTTCATATAATTCTAATTGAGAAGTTATTCTCATTGCTGTATTTCTGATTTTTCATTTGGGAGCAATTGTCAAACCTATATCATGCAATTTATTTAAGAAAAATTTTTGAAAATTGAATATTCAGTTTATTAAATAAATGCTAATACGTATATTTCATGTGTTCGAATATTATGTAAAAGATCGTTTACATAAGCTTTTAATAATTCATTAAAGCAATATCTATTGTTATTTTGATTCAGTTTTGGAAATGTAAAAACATATCATCGACCATTTCCATTTAGGAAAATTTTCTGAATCTGATTTTAGGTTATTTCCAAATTAAATATTAATAACGGTTCTTTTTCAATGCTATTCAGAATATACACTAAAAATGTAAAAACAGATCTTTTAGCACCATAGGCTTTTCATATAATTAATAGACTAATATTCTCATAAGCTTATTTCTGGATTTCATTTGTGGAGTAATATCCACAAAACTATATCTGAAATTTCATTTTGGAATTAAAATTACATTTTTTAATTTCCAAATTAATACTATCAAGTGTTATTTTCTGCTATTAAAATACTTAAAATAAACGTGTTTTCATGGCTATTCATAATCTAAAGACATTTCTGCTGATATCTATTTTCAGTTTTGAATTGACAACAAACTCATAGCATTTCTTTGATTTTTGGAAAATCCTAACTATAGTTCAGCGTTTTCCCATTTCGCCAAATTTTAAAAATGACTTAAAATCACACAGGGTGTACTATTTTCAATGCTGATTCAGAATATACACTTAAAAATGTAAAAACAGATCGTTTTAGCACCATACAGGCCTCTTTTCTAGTAATTCCTAATTGAGAAGCTAATATTCTCATTGAGCTGTATATTCTGGATTTTTTCATGTTTGTGGGAATTGATCCAACAAACACTATCATCATGACCAATTTCCATTTTGAGTTTTTGAAAAATTCCTGAACTATAGTTCAGCGTTTTTCCATTTTAGCAAATTTAAAAATGACTTAAAATCAACCATGGGTGTACTATTTTCAATGCTGATTCAGAATATACACTTAAAAATGTAAAAACAGTGTTTTAGCACATACGAAGCCCTCTTTTCAGTAATTCTAATTGAGGAAGCTAATATTCTCATTAAGCTGTATATTCTGGATTTTCATGTTTGTGGGAGCAATTGATCCAACAAACACTATCATCTGACCAATTTCCATTTTGAGAGAAAGTTTTTCGCCTGAAAAATCCTGAACTATAGTTCAGCGTTTTTCGCCATTTTGCAAATTTTAAAAATGACTTAAATCACACCGGGTGTACTATTTTCAATGCTGATTCAGAATATACACTTAAAAATGTAAAAACAGATCGTTTTAGCACCATACAGGCCCTCTTTCAATCTATTGACTAAATCTCTTAGTATTCTGATTTTCATTGGGAATTGGAATTCATTGACCAATTCATAGAATTTCCCTATTCTCATTAAGCTGTATATTCTGGATTTTTTCATGTTTGTGAGCAATTATCCAACAAACACTATCATTGACCAATTTCCATTTGAGAGAAAAGTTTTTGCGAAAATCCAACATATTCAGTTTTCTCAAATTTTAAAATGACTAAATCAACTGGTACTATTTTCAATGCTATTCAGAATATACACTAAAATGTAAAAACAGATCGTTTTAGCACCATACAGGCCCTCTTTTCCAGTAATTCTAATTGAAGCTAATATTCTCATTAGCTGTATATTCTGTTTTCATGTTTGTGAGCAATTGATCCAACAAACATATCATCATGACCAATTTCATTTTGAGAAAAGTTTTCAAATCTGACTTCAGGTTTTCCATTTCGAAATTTTAAAAATGACTTAAAATACACCGGGTGTACTATTTTCAATGCTGATTCAGAATATACACTTAAAAATGTAAAAACAGATCGTTTTAGCACCATACAGGCCCTCTTTTCCAGTAATTCCTAATTGAGGAAGCTAATATTCTCATTAAGCTGTATTTCTGGATTTTTCATGTTTTGGGAGAATTGATCCAACAAACACTATCATCATGACCAATTTCCATTTTGAGAGAAAAGTTTTTCTGAAAAATCCCTAACTATATTCAGGTTTCCATTTCAAAATTTAAATGACTTAAAATCAACGGGTGTACTATTTTCAATGCTGATTCAGAATATACACTTAAAAATGTAAAAACAGATCGTTTTGACCATGAGGCCCTCTTTTCCCAGTAATTCCTAATTGAGGAAGCTAATATTCTCATTAAGCTGTATATTCTGGATTTTCATGTTTGTGGAGCAATTGATCAACAAACACTATCATCATGACCATTCCATTTAGAAAAGTTTTTCGCCATTTTCCCAGCAAATTTTAAAAATACTTAAAATCAACGGGTGTACTATTTTCAATGCTATTCAGAATATCACTTAAAATGTAAAAACAGATCGTTTTGCACCATAGGCCCTCTTTTCCAGTAATTCCTAATTGAGGAAGCTAATATTCTCATTAAGCTGTATTTCTGGATTTTCATGTTTTGGGGCAATTGATCAACAAACACTCATCATGCCAATTTCCATTTTGAGAAAAAGTTTTGCCAAAAATCCTGAACTATAGTTCAGCTTTATTTTGCCAAATTTAAAATGACTAAAATCACGGTTACTATTTTCAATGCTGATTCAGAATATACACTTAAAATGTAAAAACAGTCGTTTTAGCACATAAGGCCTCTTTTCATAATTCCTAATTGGGAACTAATATTCTCATTAGCTGTATATTCGATTTCATGTTTGGGGGCCAATTGTCCATTTGAAGAAAGTTTTTCCATTGAAAAATCCTGAACATTAGTTCAGCGTTTTTCCCATTTTCAGCCAAATTTTAAAAATGACTTAAATCACACCAGGTGTACTATTTTCAACGCTGATTCAGAATAAACACTTAAAAATGTAAAAACACATCGTTTTAGCACCATACGAGGCCCTCTTTTACGAGTAATTCCTAATTGAGGAAGCTAATATTCTCATTAGGCTGTATATTCTGGATTTTTCATGTTTGTGGGGAAATTGATCCAACAAACACTATCATCATGACCAATTTCCATTTTGAGAGAAAAGTTTTTAGCCGAAAATCCTGAACTATAGTTCAGCGTTTTCCCATTTTCGCCAAATTTTAAAAATGACTTAAAATCAACACCGGTGTACTATTTTCAATGCTGATTCAGAATATACACTTAAAAATGTAAAACAGATCGTTTTAGCACCATATGAGGCCCCTTTCATAGTAATTCCTAATTGAGGAAGCTAATATTCTCATTGAGCTGTATATTCTGGATTTTTCATGTTTGTGGGGAGCATTGATCCAACAAACACTATCATCATGACCAATTTCCATTTTGAGAGAAAAGTTTTCCTGAAAATCCTGAACTATAGTTCAGTGTTTTCGCCATTTTCGGCCAAATTTTAAAAATGACTTAAAATCAACCGGTGTACTATTTTCAATGCTGATTCAGAATATACACTTAAAAATGTAAAAACAGATCGTTTTAGCACCATACGAGGCCCTCCTTTTCAAGTAATTCCTAATTGAGGAAACTAATATTCTTATTAAGCTGTATATTCTAGATTTTTTCATGTTTGTGGGGAGCAATTGATCCAACAAACACTATCATCATGACCAATTTCCATTTTGAGAGAAAAGTTTTCCTTAAAATCCTGAACTATAGTTCAGCGTTTTTCGCCATTTCGCCAAATTTAAAATGACTTAAAATCACCGGTGTACTATTTTCAATGCTGATTCAGAATATACACTTAAAAATGTAAAAACAGATCGTTTCCATAGAGGCCCTCTTTTCAGTAATTCCTAATTGAGGAAGCTAATATTCTCATTAAGCTGTATATTCTGGATTTTTCATGTTTGTGGGACAATTGATCCAACAAACACTATCATCATGACCAATTTCCATTTTGAGAGAAAAGTTTTTCGCCAAAAATCCTGAACTATAGTTCAGGTTTCCATTTTCGCCAAATTTTAAAATGCTAAAATCACACGGGTGTACTATTTTCAATGCTGATTCAGAATATACACTTAAAAATGTAAAAACAGATGTTTTACAATAAGGCCCTCTTTGTAATTCTAATTGAGAGCTAATATTCTCATTAGTGATATTCTGGTTTTCATGTTTGTGGGGAGCAATTGATCCAACAAACACTATCATCATGACCAATTTCCATTTTGAGAGAAAAGTTTTTCGAACCAGTATTTTGCAATTTTAAAAATGACTTAAAATCACACCGGTGTACTATTTTCAATGCTGATTCAGAATATACACTTAAAAATGTAAAAACAGATCGTTTTAGCACCATAAGGCCCTTTTCAAGTAATTCCTAATTGAGGAAGCTAATATTCTCATTGCTGTATATTCTGATTTTTCATGTTTGTGGGGAGCAATTGATCCAACAAACACTATCATCATGACCAATTTCCATTTTGAGAGAAAAGTTTTTCGCAACCGATTTTCCATTTTCGCAAATTTTAAAATGACTTAAATCACACCGTGTACTATTTTCAATGCTGATTCAGAATATCACTTAAAAATGTAAAACAGATCGTTTTAGCACCATAGAGGCCCCTTTTCAAGTAATTCCTAATTGAGAAGCTAATATTCTCATTAGCTGTATATTCTGATTTTTCATGTTTGTGGGAGCATTGATCCAACAAACACTATCATCATGACCAATTTCCATTTTGAGAGAAAAGTTTTTCGCCGAAAATCCCTAACATAGTTCAGGTTTTTCGCCATTTTCGCCAAATTTAAAATGACTTAAATCACACCGTGTACTATTTTCAATGCTGATTCAGAATATACACTTAAAAATGTAAAAACAGATCGTTTTAGCACCATACGAGGCCCTCTTTTCCAGTAATTCCTAATTGAGGAAGCTAATATTCTCATTAAGCTGTATATTCTGGATTTTTTCATGTTTGTGGGGAGCAATTGATCCAACAAACACTATCATCATGACCAATTTTCATTTTGAGAGAAAAGTTTTTCGCCCTGAAAAATTCTGAATCAATATGTTCAGCTTTCATTTTCCAAATTTTAAAAATGACTTAAAATCACACGGGAGTACTATTTTCAATGCTGATTCAGAATATACACTTAAAAATGTAAAAACAGATCGTTTTAGCACCATACGAGGCCCTCTTTTCAAGTAATTCCTAATTGAGGAAGCTAATATTCTCATTGAGCTGTATATTCTGGATTTTTCATGTTTGTGGGAGCAATTGATCCAACAAACACTATCATCATGACCAATTTCATTTTGAGAGAAAAGTTTTTCGCCGAAAAATCCTGAACTATAGTTCAGTGTTTTTCGCCATTTTCAACCAAATTTTAAAAATGACTTAAAATCACACCGGTGTACTATTTTCAATGCTGATTCAGAATATACACTAAAAATGTAAAAACAGATCGTTTTAGCACCATACGAGGCCCTCTTTTCCCAGTAATTCCTAATTGAGGAAGCTAATATTCTCATTAAGCTGTATATTCTGGATTTTTCATGTTTGTGGGAGCAATTGATCCAACAAACACTATCATCATGACCAATTTCCATTTTGAGAGAAAAGTTTTTCGCCAAAAATCCTGAACTATAGTTCAGGTTTTTCGACATTTCGCAAATTTTAAAAATGACTTAAAATCACACCGGTGTACTATTTTCAATGCTGATTCAGAATATACACTTAAAAATGTAAAAACAGATCGTTTTAGCACATATACAAGGCCCTCTTTTCAGTAATTCCTAATTGAGGAAGCTAATATTCTCATTAGCTGTATATTCTGGATTTTTCATGTTTGTGGGAGCAATTGATCCAACAAACACTATCATCATGACCAATTTCCATTTTGAGAGAAAAGTTTTTCGCCTGAAAAATCCCTGAACTATAGTTCAGTGTTTTCGCCATTTTCGGCAAATTTTAAAATGACTTAAAATCACACCGGTGTACTATTTTCAATGCTGATTCAGAATATACACTTAAAAATGTAAAAACAGATCGTTTTAGCACCATAGAGGCCCTCTTTTCCAGTAATTCCTAATTGAGGAAGCTAATATTCTCATTGAGCTGTATATTCTGGATTTTTCATGTTTGGGGAGTAATTGATCCAACAAACACTATCATCAGACCAATTTCCATTTTGAGAAAAAGTTTTTCGCCAAAATCCCTGAACTATAGTTCAGCTTTTTCGCCATTTTCGGCAAATTTTAAAAATGACTTAAAATCACACGGTGTACTATTTTCAATGCTGATTCAGAATATACACTTAAAAATGTAAAAACAGATCGTTTTAGCACCATACGAGGCCCTCTTTTCCTAGTAATTCCTAATTGAGGAAGCTAATATTCTCATTAAGCTGTATATTCTGGATTTTTTCATGTTTGTGGGGAGCAATTGATCCAACAAACACTATCATCATGACCAATTTCCATTTTGAGAGAAAAAGTTTTTTCGCCTGAAAAATCCTGAACTATAGTTCAGCGTTTTTCGCCATTTTCAGCCAAATTTTAAAAATGACTTAAAATCACACCAGGTGTACTATTTTCAATGCTGATTCAGAATATACACTTAAAAATGTAAAAACAGATCGTTTTAGCACCATACGAGGCCCTCTTTTCTAGTAATTCTAATTGAGGAAGCTAATATTCTCATTGAGCTGTATATTCTGGATTTTTTCATGTTTGTGAGGAGCAATTGATCCAACAAACACTATCATCATGACCAATTTCCATTTTGAGAGAAAAAGGTTTTTCGCCCTAAAAAATCCCTGAACTATAGTTCAGCGTTTTTCGCCATTTTCGCAAATTTTAAAATGACTTAAAATCACACCGGTGTACTATTTTCAATGCTGATTCAGAATATACACTTAAAAATGTAAAAACAGATCGTTTTAGCACCATATGAGGCCCTCTTTTCAGTAATTCCTAATTGAGGAAGCTAATATTCTCATTGAGCTGTATATTCTGGATTTTTCATGTTTGTGGGGAGCAATTGATCCAACAAACACTATCATCATGACCAATTTCCATTTTGAGAGAAAAAGTTTTTTCGCCTGAAAAATTCAGCGTTTTTCGCCATTTTCGCCAAATTTTAAAAATGACTTAAAATCACACGGGTGTACTATTTTCAATGCTGATTCAGAATATACACTTAAAAATGTAAAACAGATCGTTTTAGCACCATACGAGGCCCTCTTTCAGTAATTCCTAATTGAGGAAGCTAATATTCTCATTGAGCTGTATATTCTGGATTTTTTCATGTTTGTGGGGAGCAATTGATCCAACAAACACTATCATCATGACCAATTTCCATTTTGAGAGAAAAATCCCTGAACTATAGTTCAGCGTTCTTCGCCATTTTCGGCCAAATTTTAAAAATGACTTAAAATAACACCAGGTGTACTATTTTCAATGCTGATTCAGAATATACACTTAAAAATGTAAAAACAGATCGTTTTAGCACCATACGAGGCCCTCTTTTCCCAGTAATTCCTAATTGAGGAAGCTAATATTCTCATTAAGCTGTATATTCTGATTTTTCATGTTTGTGGGGAGCAATTGATCCAACAAACACTATCATCATGACCAATTTCAATTTTGAGAGAAAAAGTTTTTTCGCCATTTTCGGCCAAATTTTAAAAATGACTTAAAATCACACCGGGTGTACTATTTTCAATGCTGATTCAGAATATACACTTAAAAATGTAAAAACAGATCGTTTTAGCACCATAGGAGGCCGTCTTTTCCTAGTAATTCCAAATTTAGGAATCTAATATTCTCGTTTAGCTGTATATTCTGGATTTTTTCATGTTTGTGGGGAGTAATTGATCCAACAAACACTATCATCAGGACCAATTTCCATTTTTAGAGAAAAGGTTTTTTCACCCGAAAAAATCCCTGAATTATAGTTCAGCGTTTTTCGCCATTTTCGGACAAATTTTAAAAATGACTTAATATCACACCGGGTGTACTATTTTCAATGCTGATTCAGAATATACACCTAAAAATGTAAAAACAGATCGTTTTAGCACCATAAGAGGCCCACTTTTCATAGTAATTCCTAATTGAGGAAGCTAATATTCTCATTGAGCTGTATATTCTGGATTTTTTCATGTTTGTGGGGAGCGATTGATCCAACAAACACTATCATCATGACCAATTTCCATTTTGAGAGAAAAAGTTTTTTCGCCAGAAAAAATCCCTGAATTATAGTTCAGTGTTTTTCGCCATTTTCGGCTAAATTTAAAAAATGACTTAAAATCACACCGGGTGTACTATTTTCAATGCTGATTCAGAATATACACTTAAAAATGTAAAAACAGATCGTTTTAGCACCATATGAGGCCCACTTTTCATAGTAATTCCTAATTGAGGAAGCTAATATTCTCATTGAGCTGTATATTCTGGATTTTTTCATGTTTGTGGGGAGCGATTGATCCAACAAACACTATCATCAGGTCCAATTTCCATTTTGAGAGAAAAAGTTTTTTCGCCGGAAAAAATCTTCCAGCTCCTCTAATACCCATCACTACAGACGGTGAACCATTTTCCCACCTAATAATAGATTGCGTCGGACCTCTTCCCAGAACCAAGTCCGGCAATCAATATCTATTTACCATAATGGACTCAGCAACGCGGTACCCGGAAGCGGTGCCAATGAGAAAAATTAACGCCTGTGTTATAGTCCGCTCCTTAATGAAATACTTTTCGCACGTAGGATTACCACGAGAAGTACAATCTGATCAAGGGACTAATTTTACGTCCAAAATATTCAGAGAAGCTCTATCTCGTCTCGGAATTAAGTCAATACTTTCCACTAGTTACCGACCTCAGACGCAGGGTACTCTTGAAAGGTTCCACCAAACCTTAAAATCCATGATGCGTACATACTGCCAGCAATTCGCTAAAGATTGGGACGAAGGCATACCTTGTCTTCTTTTTGCAGTCAGAGAGAGCGAGCAAGAAAGTCTGGGCTTTAGTCCTTTTGATTTAATTTATGGTCATCAAGTGCGGGGTCCCCTCGCAGTATTAAAAGAAGCCTGGACAGGGAAATCTGAGCCTTCCCTATGCATGTCTCCCTCATCTACTCAGAAACGTTCATCCTACGCCAGGAACCTAGCATCAAAGAACTTAGCCGAAGCTCAGGCTAAAATGAAGTTACTCTATGATAAACGTGCAAAGTCTCGCTCTTTTCAAGCTGGAGAGATGGTTCTCGCTCAAAAGTTAGTACCAGGGCACTCATTACTACCCAAATATGAAGGCCCTTTAATAGTAGTAAAGAGGCTCAGTGATGTAAATTATCTAATACGAACACCGGGAAAACGAAAATCAGAACATGTGTATCACGTAATCAGCTAAAAACATATTACCCTGGTCTTCCTACTGCTCCCGTCCTCCCTATACCAAAGGACAAACATCCTCATTTACCGGATGTTTCAAGAGGGATAGAAGTCCGTCTAGAAAATTCAGAAACCCTACGAACTTTGGATCATTTTCTTGCAGACCTTGACACCGAAAAAGCGAAAGATATTAAAGAGATGATATTAAGATTTCCCGATTTGTTCAGTGATGTTCCCAAACGCTGCACGCTGGGTATTCACGACGTAGATGTTCAGAGTGCCTCTCCGATTAAACAGGCACCTTATCGCATGAGCCCTGTGAAACATGCCACTTTAAAGGAAGAAGTATCCTTCCTATTGTCCAACGGACTTGTCCAACGCAGCAAAAGCCCATGGGCTTCCCCATGTATTTTGGTGCCGAAGCAAGATGGAAGCTACAGTATGTGCACTGATTATCGAAAAGTCAATTCAGTCACGGTACCAGACGGATTTCCCTTGCCACGTATTGACGATCTTATTGACAAAGTCTCTGGCGCTAAATACGTGAGCCGTTTAGATTTGCTAAGAGGCTATTATCAAGTCTCTCTTTCAAAACGAGCTCAGGAAATTTCTGCTTTTACGGTACAAGATGGTCTATTTAACTATTTAGTTACTCCCTTCGGGTTATGTAACGCGGCCTCCACGTTTCAACGCCTCATGAACGAACTCACTAACGACTTACCGGGAGTGGAGGCTTATTTGGACGATTTAGTTGTATTTGCAGATGATTGGAAACAACATCTGTCTCGTCTACTGGCTTTGTTTGAAAAATTGAGGTTTTATAATTTCACAGTGAATTTGGCCAAATGTCAATTTGGCCAAGCTAAGATAAAATATTTGGGTTTCTGTATAGGTCAGGGGGAAGTATGTCTGCTGGATCTAAAGATAAAGGCTATATCCAATTTTCCCGTGCCCTTAGATAGAAAAGGGTGCAAAGATTCCTGGGCATGGCCAGTTATTACAGACGATTTTGTCCTAATTTCTCCCAATTAGCCGCCCCCCTTTCGGAACTCACTAGTACCAAAGTAAAATTTAACTGGACTAAGGATTGTGATCAAGCTTTCGTAAGGTTGAAGCGTTTGCTTTCGTCTGCCCCGTTCTTCGTAGTCCAGATTTTGCTCAGCCTTTTTTGTTACACATAGATGCCAGTGCCTACGCGGTAGGTGCTGTTTTGCTTCAGAAATCGCCTTCTACCGACGTTTTACATCCAATCTGTTATTATTCTTCCAAACTTAAGTCACATCAAAAAGTTATTCAACCGTTGAGAAAGAGGCTTTGGCCCTAGTTATCTCTTTAGAGAACTTTGATGTATATTTAGGAACTTCTATGCATAAAATTAAAGTCTTTTCTGATCATAACCCTCTTACATATATTAACACAATGAAATCAAGAAATGCTAGGATCCTGAGGTGGGCTCTCAGGATCCAACCCTATTCTATAAGTATCCTCCACATTAAGGGCCAACATAATATAATTGCAGACACTTTGTCTCGCCCTTAAGTTCTATAAATTATAAGTATTCATGTACCAATAATTAAATTTGCATTTTGTTTAATACTTGTTTTATATACTGTTACAGTTAAGTATCGGTGTTGTGGTGACTTAAAATGTGGATTATTGTGGAACCAGGAGCTGTCAAATCTGTTGTTGGCGCTGCCTGTTCATACACCGCCAATGGCAGGCTGATTTCCTGCTTCCCCTGCTCCTGGAAACTGTATACCTGGCTTCCAGACTCTTCACGAAACTCACTATTCGTCTGGACCTGAGCCTCCCGTTGCGGATTCAGCGACAGACATCTCCCACTGTTGCATCCATTGCGTCTCAACCTGTTGCCTGAAGAACAGAAGTCACGCTGCTGATGCAATGGCTGTCTACTGGCGAGAAACACTAGTAAAAACCAAGTGATTCGTGAGAATGAAGAGTTAAAAGCTAAAATTTTTTTTTGTTTGGTGCGACGTATTGTCGTGTGAAGGGGGTGTTGCGTATCTTGAAGTATACGCAATAAGAATTTTATATTTCATGTATATCTATTATCATATAAGTTTATATTGGAGATATTTTCAGTAATAGCTAAACTAAAAATATCTTACTTTATAAACTTGTATACTTAATTGTGTAAATAGGTAGGATGATATATGACGGTAGCTAACTAGCTATCCGGTCGTTATGAAACGTCAGGTATTCCCGCCTTGAAGCCACGTCACCATACCTAAGGTTGTGGCCACCAGCCTGACCCAAGGCAGTCTTCACTTGCTCTCTGATGGAGAACAAACTTCCCTTACCTTGTGGAAGTACACCATCTCGTCTCCTGGATTAACTCTTCTTGCATTTCCCGAGGAATTGGTCTCTAGCTCCACCCTGAGCAAGTCTACGTGTGCTACGACATTAAGAGACTTTGAAATTGGTCTCTAACTCCAAGCTGAGCAACTCTACGTGTGCTACGACATTAAGAGACTCTGAAATTGGTCTCTAACTCCAAGCTGAGCAAGTCTACGTGTGCTACGACATTAAGAGACTCTGAAATTGGTCCCTAGCTCCACCCGGAACGAACCAGTGTATATTAATTTAGTGAAGAGTGTTATTTAGTTACAACTATATTAAGAACTAAAGTAAGGCATATAATATATATTATATTAGTGAAACTAACTGGAAGGTGTTTAAATATTAATTTATTTTACTAAGTAATGTTACACTTAGTATTGGACAAATAAAATCCTTATAAAGTATTGTGTGCCTTATATCCATTCCTGATTATTACGAGAAGCACTAATACAAAAGCAATCAACTGGCCTGAATCGTAATACCCCACGACACATGCAAAAAATCTAAAACAAGATACATGACCGCACGTCGAACGTCGTCTGTACAACCCCCCACATCTAAGCTTAAAGCCTGCAAGGTCATAACACCCCCTCTCCCCACCATACGAAGAACTTGGCCAAACCATTCCCTAACCCTTCCCAGGCACCCGCAAAAATACACAGCATGATACGCTGTATCAGGCATCCCACATCTGATACAGCTACCCTCCCTCGCCAAACCCATTACAAACAAGAGAGCTTTAGAGGCCAAGATGCCATGCAAAAACCGAAACCCAGTCTCTCGTACCCTAGATGGCAACCGTAATCTCCTAAAAAAAAACCACACCTTTCGCCAATCGTACATTGGGAAAGTTTCCTCACCCAATACTGCCCCCTCTTCCATCCCTACCCTATCCAGCTTACTAACCTTAATCCCACCCGGCTCACGCGCCACTAACAGAACTTGCAATATCGCCTCACATCTCAGCAGTTCCCTCCCACTCCACCACCTCCTTAACTCCCTCATTATCCTATCTACCTTTGCGCCACGCACCCCTCCCCTCACTACAAATTCCTGCTTAACGAAGAGACCCTGCAACCTCCTACCCAAAGGTATCAACCCCAAGCCCCCTAATGCCACCCTTGTCATCACCACCTCCTTCTTTAACCAGTGCTTACCAAAACCCCAAATGAATCGCAAGACTCTAGCCTGCAGCCGCAGTACATCCCTCTCCATGAGAGGATACACGGCGGCCACATGCCAAAGTTTGCTATACACCAACGTATTAATAACCACCGCTCGTTGCAATAATGTAAAATCTCCCGCTCTCCAACCCGCCATCCTACTCAAAGCCCCTTCCACAACCGTAGTGGAATTAATTTCACGTGCTACCCTAGCTTCATTGCAAAAGGTTACCCCACAAATCTTAAGTCTATTTACAGTGACCCACCCATACCTATGCCCCAACGTAACCCCTACCCAAGACCCCACCTCCAATAAATGTGATTTTTCCCTATTAACCCTCATGCCAGAAGCTGACCCAAAAACTTCTATCATCCTATTGATAACACTCAACCCCTCCTCATATCCTACCAAAATGGATGTATCATCAACATACCCAATGATCCCTGGTGCCCAATCATTGTCCTCACCCGCTTCCCGGACACCCTCAGACACCAACCGATAAAAGGGGTCCTGCAAGCATGCAAACAGGAGCTGTGACAGGGGACACCCCTGTCGCAGCCCCCGCTCCATACCCACCATTACCCCCACCCGCCCATTTACCTGCACTCGCACCTGAACCCCTGCATACAATGTCCTTACCCATCCCACTATTTCATCACCAAACCCCTGCCTTCTAAGTATTTCCTGCAATACATCCCTGTTGACACGATCATAAGCTGTTTCCCAGTCCAGCCCTACGACTCCTTCCCCTTTTCGACCCTCCACAAAACTCCTAATTCTCCTATGCCCCGCCCACATACTACGTCCGGGAACACCATACTGCCCACCCTCAAGTATGTGACATAAAACTACCTTCATCCGATTCGCCAACACTCGCGGAAAAATCTTGTAGTCAGAACAAAGCAACGTTATTGCACAATACGCTCCCAAAGACTCACTATGCTTTCTCTTGGGTACAAGCACCACAATCCCAGTACGTTGATCTTCCCCCATATCGCCCCCAGATTTCATGCTATTAAAGACCCGAACTAGCATCTCCCTCAAGACCTCCCAATGAGCAACATAAAAATCACCAGGGATCCCAACTATTCCTGGCGATTTCCCTAACCTCTGACCCTGGATCGCCTTCAACACCTCCTCCTCAGTGATCATCCCCTCCATGCCCATACGATCCTCATCACTAATTCTCGAGACAATACCCTCTAGGACTATTCCACGCGCTACCCGATCATAGTCCACCTTACATAACTTCTCCTGGAACCAAACATCCGCATATCCACTGATACCCTCAGTCGTCCGCAACAGCTGGCCCATCCGGTACCCACCTAACTCTCTATCGACTTTCATAGACATAATTGTCATATCTCTCCTACGGCACCTAAATTTTCGCAACACATACGCTGAGGCCTTATCTCCCCACAGTACATCATCCAACCCCGCCCGTATTCGAATGGCATGAAACGCTTCCTCCTGAATCTCCCGCAACCGTTCGTGTAAGGCTTTAATCTCCTCCTGCGGATACCCACCCCCTCCCCCTCCATAGCATGCCCTCAAATTCCCCTCCAAATACTTTTGCATGCCATGCTTCAATCGCACCTCTTCCCTGCCCATTCTTGTATAAAAATCACGAATCGCAACTTTACCTCTCCCATTCCACCACCCAACAATGTCCTCAACACCCCGACCCTCCTCCCATACCCTCCCCCACCACTCCGCGAAAACCCCACAATGATCTGGACTTTGCAACAGTCTAGTGTTCAGCTTCCAATAACTAGAATACATACGTATTGCACCTTCCCAAAACGCCCCTGTGATCCGAAAATCCCACATCCACACAAGTCACATTCTCCACCCTCACATCCCCTGTCACATATATTCTATCTAATCTAGCAGCATAACCTCTCCTGACAAAAGTATGTTCTACAAAACTTCCTCCCCCGGATCACATCCCCCACTCCTATCGCACCCAAAACATCCCTCAACACACCCAATAAACATCCCGCTCCTCTGGGCTCTACATCCTTCTTACGTATTACACAATTCCAGTCACCAGCAACAACAGTTATCATCGGTAATCCTCTCAGAAAATAAACCAACTCATTACGAACAAAATCTTCCTTAACACGACGACTATTCGCAGCAGGCATGTAAACCCCGATAAAACATACCTGAATATCCCCCCAAACCCCATCAACTCGAACAATCCTGCCCTCCCCCCCCTCCTCCCAAGACTTTAACGTAAAAGGGCTGGTTTCCCTGACCCCAACAGTAACCCCCCCTTTGAAATTCATTGTACTTCCCGTATACGTGACAAAACCATTCAGACTCAAGTCCCTTCCACACCTGAAATTATGCTCCTGAAGGCAGCATACATCAACACCTAGTCGTCGCAAAGTCACTTCAACCCATCTCTTCTTGACCTCCGCACGGAGGCCATTAACATTCATATTCAGAAACTTAAAAACTATAAAGGGGTTCCTCTCTGCTTCTGCACCCTATGCCCTCCGGCAGAAGAGAACTTCCACTTGCACTACTACCTTTTCCTAATCCTCCATTCCGACCTAACAATGCCCCCTTCCCCCCCTTTGCCACGTCTGCCCAGGCCTTTTTACCAGACCTCTGACCAGGCGTTAAAACATCATCACCAGCTACCTCACTAGGCCGCTTACGGGATACACCCGTGCAACCCATTACATCATCCCCTTCAGCCTGATGCACCTCGACCTCCATTACAACATGCGAAACCTTGGAAAGCTCATTGACCTCAACACCATCAACACATCCAAGTCGTAACTCATCCGCCTCAGGCACCACCTCCGAGGCAACATGCCAACCATCGTTGGACTATCGAGCATCCTGTGAAGGTCCTCGAAAGTAGGATCCACCAATCCCACCTCCTCGCCAACAACATCCCCTTCAGAATTATTCAGCGCCGACTCCTGAGTCGGGGCCTTCATATCCATAGATAAAGTCTGCACGAGCACTTCCTCAGGTACTTCGTCGCTCCATTTCCCAGTGCTCGTCTCAACTCCTGCAGCTTCTGACACATCTGGCTCCACTTGCTGTACCACGCCCTCCTGCGCCGCCTGATCAGCAGCAGCTGTCTGATCATCCGATGCTCGACGCGGCAGGTCCCGTCGTTTCTCACACATCACTGCCATATGTCCTGGGGACCCACAGAGCCGACAGGTGTGTATCTGCCCAGGATACGTAACGTACACCTGGGTTTTAAATTCTTCCATGAAGACATACGATGGAATCTGCCGTCGCAGAGTCATTTTAAGGACAAAAGAGCCCTCCGGCAGTCCTGCATACACACCCTGGGCCCAATGCCCCACAGTACCAGCGTGAATAACTCCAAACTGTCCAAAAACCTTCCGCACATCCACTTCATCAGCCTCAAACGGAGTATTCCGAATTCGTATCCAAGAATAATGCATGGATACATCTCGTAGACATACCTCCAAGTCAGTTTGAACCACAATCCTCCGTTCCTGATATGTATCCACAATTGCCTCATAAGCACCAGTGCTGGAAAACTTGACAAAGATCCTCACGGCACCATTAAGGGAAACCCCATACAGATCAGCAATCGGGATCCCATAAGTGTCCCTAATTATCAAGGGCAGCAGCACATCAGCTGTACTAGGGTATACAGCTCCCTGCAAAAGCTCAATGCAAACGGTGTTTACACGTCGCCTGTAACTGGCAGTCATGTTGCGGGCAACACTGTTGTATGATACTGCCACCAGGAGACCCAGAAAGCACACCCTACCTCCACCAAGGTTGGGCTGCGACTGATAACTGGAAACTCAACACTAAGCCTGGACGACCTACCTTGGCGAGGTAATCCGAACGCCTCAAAATAGCCACAAACTCTCGTATCAACTCTATGCTCCTCCATCTCTCCATGTTTACAGCCATTTAAATCGTCCCTGATGGTCTGTCTTCACACTCCTGGGCCTTAAAAAACATCCATTTTTTTCCTACTATTCTTTGCTTTTTCACCTTAGAATTATTCCAAAATTAGTAATGAGATTACCCTAGACACCATGTGGTTAGAGCCACGAACTTACGAGCAAATGGCAACGTTTTTTCTTCTAGATAATTGCTGCCTTCCCAAACAGATTCATGATAAGCTGTGCTTGCGACTAAACAGCCAACAGCTAGGTTAAGAAAAATAAACACATAAGCAGTATAATGTGATCCTTTATTGACAACGTTTCGCCCACGCAGTGGGCTTTATCGAGTCACAGACAGATCTACCTGGATAAAAGAGGAACATGAGTATTTATAAGATTTAGTCAGGTGGAGAATGCTGGGTCAGGTGGAGAATGCTGCATGTGACAGTCTTAAAAGTAGTGTGATAGTTTAAAACCTTGTGTGACTTATAGGACCTGCAGTGTTAAATTCTTGAGTTCTATGTGGGATAGCGATGAAGAAGTTTCTTGGCAATAGGTTCAGCTATGTTGTAGAAGCCGTTGTTCTGGTTGAAGTTGTTGGATATGCAGATAAGTGATGATTCTAGGATTCTTCGGTATTGAGTGTTGTCTTCTCTGGCGTTGAGTCTTGCGTTTCTGTAGTTGATTAAATGGTTGTGTGAATTTCGGTGTTGAACACAGGCATTCCTTGAGTCGTCAGATCTGCCTGCGTACTGGTGTTCTGAAATGCGTGTTTGGAGGTCTCTGGATGTTTCGCCGACGTATAATTTGCTGCAGCCATTACAAGGGATTGTGTATACCCCTGCAGTGGATTGAAGCTTGTCCTGTCTGTTACTGGTAATGTCCTTGATGGTGGTGGATATGGAAGATGAGAAGGTGGTGTCGTAATCTTGAACACTGACGATTACAGGAACAAAATGCTTAATCTACTTAATGACCCAAATACCTACAAACCTCTCACAACAAACCAAGTGGACAACCTCACCAAAATATTTCTTCACAAAACTCGCCGCATTCTGAGGGACTCAGAACAAGGGAAGAAACTTCTACACACCATTCCCAGCAACCCCAGACCTGCCAGAATGTACGGTCTGCCAAAGACGCACAAACCAAGCATCCCATTGAGGCCCATATCCTCGGGAATAGGCAGTGCTCCCCACCAACTCTCAGGCATTCTCGCTAATCACCTCTCCAAACTTTTGGGCACTATCAGTCCAGCACATCTCAAACACTCTGGTGACCTTCTCAATCGCATTCGCAACATCAACATCAGGAACAAGAAACTCTCCAGCCTTGATGTAACATTCCTATTCACCAAAGTACCTACTACACAAGCTATTGATCTCTTGCACAGGAAAATTGACGACTCACTTGATCTTCCTCTTCCAGCCAGCGATTTCATCGACCTTGTTGAACTATGTGTGGGCTTTACATGTTTCTCTTTCGAAAATCAACTCTTTCAGTAAACTTTTGGACTACCCATGGGATCGTCACTTAGTGTCGTCCTTGCGAATCTATATATGGAACATCTAGAAGCCAAGCGTTTTTCCACTATTATTCCCGCTTCTGTCACCTGGCTCCGTTATGTTGACGACATTCTCATCATAACTCCCAGACGCTTCAACGTTCAAGCTCTACAACACAAGCTCAACCAGGTCGAACCATCAGTCCAGTTCACACTAGAAGAAGAAGTCGACAACACTCTTTCTTTCCTTGATGTTCTTCTCTGCAAAGCTGACCATGAACTACGTTTTAAAGTCTATCGGAAACCTACCAACCAACACGATCTTTTCCACTTCTCTCAGCACGACACCAAAACTAAACGTGGTGTAATTATAGGCTTTTTCCTGCGCGCACTCAGAATCTGCAGCAGTGAGTTCCTTGAGGAAGAATGCTCCCTTATTGCGCAAGTTTTTTCTAAACTTCACTATCCTCATCACTTCATTAGAGACTGCAGATGACGGGCATTAAACCCAGAGAAGACACTGCCGAGAAAAGATACAGTCCTCCCCACCAACTCCATTGTCAAACACGTTTCCAACATTTTTTCCAATACCTCATTCCGAGTATCTACCTCCACATCCACCACCATCAACGGCTTCTACAACATAGCTGAACCTATTGCCAAGAAACTTCTTTAACGCTATCCCACATAGAACTCAAGAATGGAACACTGCAGGTCCTTTTAGTCACAAAAGCTTTTAAACTATCACACTACTTTGAAGACTGTCACATGCAGCATTCTCCACCTGACTAAATCCTATAAATATTCATGTTCCTCTGTTTCCAGGTAGATCTGTCTGTGATAAAGCCCACTGCGTGGGCGAAACGTTCTCAATAAAGGATCACATTATACTGCTTATGTGTTTATTTTTCCACCCAAGCCATATAGAACCATGTTAAGTAAAAGGACACAAATGCAACTAATTTCTCAAGCCGGCTTGAGAAAGCTCCTGGAGAGCGAAACGTTGCCACAATAAAATGTCACATTAGTTGCATTTGTGTCCTTTTACTTAACATATTGTCGGTAATTCTACCAATATTATTACATATAGAACCAGAACGTTTCACACACATCTCCCACTGCTGGACCTGTTACTCCTATAATCACACCACCATGGACTGCCCCATCAAGGATACGTTTTAAGAACATAAGAAAGGAGGAACACTGCAGCAGGCCTGTTGGCCCATACTAGGCAGGTCCTTCACAATCCATCCCACTAACAGAATATTTGCACAACCCAGTAACATTCATTGACAACTGGGACCTCTTCTATGGCAGAAATGACATGTATGCCAGTGATACGGTTCACTTATCCAGGTCTGGGGTGGGGGCACTGGCAACTGCAGTGGAGGGAGCTGTTAGGGCTTTAAACTAGAAATAGTTAGTGGTATGGGTTTTGGGGGGAAAACAGTTAAGTCCCAGTGTAGTAATATTATAAGTTCTAGGGGAACTAGTAATAGTCAGAATAAGGTGAATACTGGAAAGCCAGTGGCACTAGATGTCAAAGACAGTAATAGGTATAGTGGAGAAACAGAAATGAGCAGGAAGGGTAAAGAGAAAGGAGGGTCTTTAAATGTATATTACACCAATTGTCGTAGTGCTAGGAATAAGATGGACGAGTTGAGATTACTTGCTAGTGCGGGTAATATTGATGTTTTTTCAATAACCGAGACGTGGTTTATTATGAAAAATCGGGACTTGCCTGCTGAATGTCACATCCAGGGTTTTAAATTGTTCCAAGTAGACAGAAGTATCGGGAAGGGGGGTGGGGTGGCACTCTATGACCGTGATCATTTAAATTGTTGCATAAAAACGGGCATAAATTCTGAAATAATACATACAGAGTCTGTCTGGATAGAATTTTCAGAGGGGTGTGAAAAATTTATTTTAGGCGTGATATATCGTCCTCCAAACTTAACTAGGGAACAAGGGAGACTACTCTGGGAGGAAATTGTTAAGGCCACAAAGCACGATAATGTAGTAATTCTAGGGGACTTTAAGTTTAGTCAGATTGATTGGAATTTCTTGACAGGGAATTTAGAATCTAACGACTTTTTAGAAGTAGTTCAGGATTTTTTTTTTAAGCAGTTTGTGACAGAACCTACAAGGGAAAATAACCTACTTGACTTGGTTCTGGCAAACAAGGGATCCCTTGTTAATAATTTAGAAATTACAGAGGAACTCGGCAAAAGGATGTATGATAGTAGGGATAATTCAGTAACAGTCCCAGATTTTCGCTTAGCAGATTATAATGGACTTAGAGAACACTTATCAACTGTGGACTGGGGTAACGAAGAGAGCTATCAATATGACAGCTTTTTTAACACTATACAGGCTGCCCAAAGAACATTTATCCCATATAAAGAAATTAGATCAAATAGAAATGACCAAAAATGGATGAATAATAGGCTCAAATATCTTTTAAGGAAGAAGAACAAAATTTATATGCGCATAAATAGAGGTGAGGGTCATCTTATAAATCAGTATACGGACATTAAGAGGGACGTTATAAAGGGTATAAGAAAAGCTAAACGGGACTAAAAACAAAAACTTAAAAACAAAACAAAAACGATGTTGCAAGTGCTGCAAATATTGAATATTATGTAAATGACATGAATTAATTATTGTTGGTGTATATAAGATATAACAAGTAGATAATTATAAACCAACACCCATACTTATAAATGTATACAACTGTGTCAACACTCGCGCGTGTGTGTGTGTTGACACGGTGGCACGGACGGACGAACACACACACACACACGCGCACACACACAGGCAGGATCCATACATAGCTTTAAGAAGAGGTATGATAAAGCTCATAGAGCAGAGTGAGTGACGCAGTAGCGACCAGTCAAGAGGAGGGGCCAGGAGCTCACACTCGACCCCTGCGACGACAATTAGGTGAGTACACATACGTCAGCATTGCTCATTATTGAGGTCTTCCTCTCTGGAACATGATGAACGTTGGAGGTTAACTGAGGGTTAATATAGGCAGATAAAGCGGCATGTATGCTGCAAGGTCTTGTATTTTCACCCGAATAAACGAACGAGAACAAGCAAACATCATTCAGTACCTCGCCACACGAACAACCTACTTATTTTCCCACTTTTGACAACGTAAGTTGGTGACAGTAAAGCTTTTGTGGAGATATGTATTGTGAGTTTAGTGCGGGAGAAGAGCAGTTTTTTGTCAGTGTGTCGTGTGTTATATATCACTGATGGTCGCCTAACATCTGCGGTAATGTGTGATGCTGAGTGTTATTGCTGTTCCTGGTTGTGTGGGTGTGAACTCTGCTGCTGTGAGTGTTTTCTGCACCAACCCTGTGTTCTGAAAGACAAAAAGCATCATGTCATTGCTTTGTACCCGTCGTCCAGCCTTGGTTTCTGCCCTTCTTAACCTCAAATTCTTCTTCTAACGGTTGATGAGTGAGATCAGGTTTAGATAGTAAGTCTACAAGATTCCTGTGCTGGCCCACATCGTTAACTAGTCACCAAGCCACCGTGTGTAGCCAGGTTTCTGTCAAACCTTCTGCCATAACACAGTATGCCCGTCCGCCTCCCAGACTCATTTTCGATATTCCAATTTAGGTAAGCGCTCTCAACCCATTTATATATCACTAACTCTCCTTCGTACGCCAGTACACCCGCCTGGTATCTCTGTCTGAGCCAGTTGCAAGCCAGTATTACGGCTTTGTTTTCCTCTAATTTAGTAAATTTTTGTCAAGTGTGTTGACGTTAGATCCGTTCAGAGTTTACGTTTCAATGTGTACTCAGGTGTTTGCTGTGTCCCAGTACGCAGGTATTAAGTCAAGTGTCGTAGCGTTTGCTCACATGTCTTTTTAAAACAGATATTAGGGAAATATTTTCTTCCTTTGCATAACTCAGTAGATTGTTAATTACGTTTTTTGTTCACCGTTGTTGCAATGCAAAGACTTTTTTTTTTTGTATTATTGTGTGACTTCTGTTCCGGCAGTGTGCCAATTTCATTTGCTCTGTGTTTATTTATTTGCGATGTTTTGATGCTTTGTTCGAGGCTTCACCTAGGAGTTTGTTCGGTAACTTTCGTTTTTTTTTTTTACTTTTAGTAAATACTGATTGTAAACATTTTTGTGCTCATCTTTGTTAGTGTTGCTCTTGACTGTGTGATATAAATGTATTAGTGTTAATATTTATTGTCCTAATGTTCTGTGTTTACTCTAGTGTTTTCAAGAGCTGTGTAGCCTAGGATAGTTATTTAGATTTCCAGATGTTTATTTTCTTGCTCGAAGTGTTTATTTTCATTCCGGTATTTCACCAGTGACATCGTGTTAGTGTGTGTCATGCGCTTGTTTAGGAGATTCTGTAATTAAGTCTTTATTGTTTCTTGCTCATTCTAGTATTGCATAGTTTCTTATTTTACCTTTTTCCTTTATTATTTGCCGATGTCTGTAGGTTCACAATATTTTTATAGCCTGTGTCTGACTTTAATTTTTCCTAGTCTCGTTTAATACTAATTTTGCAGAATTAGGTGTTTCCCTGTCTACCTAAGGTAGACATTCAGTCTTGATTCACCATTTAGTACTATATGTACTTATGGGACTTTGCCGCTGATGTTAAAATGTTTTGTGAGTTGTGCCTTTTTTTGAGTTCCGTTATTATTGATAATTTTTTTATGGAAAGACAGTTTATTCATATATTTCTCATTCGGTGTAGGATGCCCCTCAGGAAAAACCTTACGACGAGATCAAAACTTCCAACTAAGCCAGTAACTAAGTCTGGGTATTCCATTGTCATTTGGAGTTATTATATGTCTTGAGCAGCTTGAGAGTTTCCGGATGTCTAATTCATATAATTATATTTTTTTGTTTAGATGAAACGATTTTATTAGGATGAAGGTGACACCCCGTTTGAAGATGAAGATGCTGTTACCTGTTTTCATGTTCCTTCATGTAGCCATCTTTTCGATGCAATTTTTTTTTTTTCCTTAGCGCATTCAAGTTTTTGTTTGCACAGGATCTCATACCAATAAAATAAAAAACAGTTTCTTCATGGACAAGTAATATTTGTGGAGCTAGTTTCAGAAGAGTGGCCAACATTAACATGCATTATCTTCTTTTATGTCAATGGTATCAAAGGTCGAGAGTTAACTGCATCTTTCCTAGTTATTGATAAGATATAATTACATGGTGACCTCTGTGACTTTGCAGGTAACTTAAGAACAAGCTCGACCCCTCAAAATCTGCACCACAGTATTGATGACTTTGTTATGTCATTCTGGGATATCAATTCGGTACTAATCTCTGCTATACAGCACTTTTGTAATGATTCTATTCTGACTGGCGCTAGTGATGTCATGAAACTTTGTCACAGGAGAGTATGAGGATGTCATTTTACAATGGATGCTGAATTGATTGGTCACTCCTTCAGAGGAAATGCCCTGAGAGTGCAAGACTTCTTGACTCGTCTTATGAACATCACTGGTCGTCAGCAGAATGATATTTCTGCAGGGGTCAGTTTCCTTCTTCGATTCTGAGTGGTTGTCCCTTTTGTTCCTGTTGGTAGTCGTGTCATTGTTGACAGTGACTAATGCAAAATAAAGGTTTTATTCGCTCGTGTTGTATCTAAGCCATTGCCCATGCGCTCTTTGTACAGAAGATATTCATTTGATCAGTGGGTCACAACTATTTGTCAATGTACGAGAAACATCTGTAACCAACAGATTCTCTAGATGAAGCGAGTAGCATCATCATGTGAAAAGATGTGAATAATCAAATTAATATCATGACATATTCCACTCTAATTTGGTGTGAGATCCATATAAATATACCTGCTGACAAAATGGCACAGTCTTGGCCTGTCTGTTCAACATAAGAGAAATGGAATACGAAAACCCCGTGGTTACTATCGACCATAGTGTACTGAAGTTAATAATAATAATAATAATAATAATAATATCTTTATTTACTACAAGTACATGTGCAAGGTGACATCAATGACATACTACTATATAGAAAGCCGCTTGTTATGCTGAGCATTTCGGGCAAATTTGATTAATTTTGTCTCAGGATGCGACCCCCACCAGTCGACTAACATCCAGGTACCCATTTTTGGTTAGTAGATTGTGCTAGAAGCCAGACTTTATGAGAGGGAACTTTGCTGGAATGAGGGAATTCCTAAATGAAGTGCAGTGGGAAAGAGAACTGGAAGGAAAGTGGATGAGATAGTTGAGAAGATAGTTGACAAGTGTCAGGAGCCAGAGAGAATCTTCATATCTAGACGGAGAATGGGAAATGGAAAGGAGAAAGAGAGCCCTTGATTTAACCACAGATGCGGGGAAGGAAAAGAAGAAGAACAAAGAAAGAAAAACTATAGGAAGTAAAAGAGAGACGAGAGCAGAGATGTAAGTAGATTAGCCAGAAATGAATATGCAAAGGTGTGGAGAAAGACCGAAAGATAATTTGAGAATGACATAGCAACCACGGCCAAGTCTGAACCAAAACTGCTTCACAGTCACGACAAAAGAAATATGAGAGTGAAAGACCAGGTAATTCAAGTGTATAAAGAGCAGAGCTCAATGAAAATGACAACAAATTCTGCGAAGTGTTTAACAATCTATTTAAAGATGTTTTCTTAGTAAAAACAATAAAGCCTTGGGGTAAAAGTACGCCAGCATATATTGTACACCATACACGCAACAGAGCATTAAACTACAGAGCAGTGTCACTGACATGTATAGTATGCAAATAAATCGTGTTCATTCTTGATCCTAAATGTCTGATTTAGGGAAATGGCCTTGGATTGTATGTATTAGGTGGAATTTATGATTAATCATTGTGTAAAATTATTGTTATATGTAGGTATGTATAATTGAATCCCCTTTAAAAAAAAAAAAGATAAATTTAGTTGCATGTGTATTATATGTTTGACGTTTGTGGACACTCATATTGAAATATTATATTGATCAGTGTTATAATGCAATGACAGGCGGATAACTAAAATATCTCTGCAAGTGTTTTGGAGCTTTAGGCCTCGTAATCATAGAGTTTGTTAATATATATTTTTTTTTATAGAGGCCTTAGGGGTTCTTTCAATACGTGGATTTCATTATATTTTGTATTTCGGATAAGCACTAAAGGTTATATGAGATTGTTCGTTATGTATTGTTATATAGATGAGATTGTTCGTTATGTATTGTTATATAGATTAGGGTCAAATGTTGTTAGTAGCCTGTGCCAATGTGGGCTTGGTTTAGGTATATAGTCTTTTACAAATTTTTTAGTAGTGTGTAATATTATCTACCTTAATTGTGACTTAATATAAATAAGGGTAGCGTTAGATTATGTACGAGATGTTATTATCATTGTGTATTTTGGGATCAGTGTTTCCACATGTAGGGAGTATTTTTATTTTTGTAATTGTGTTATTTGGTTTTGTTCCTATTTAATGTCATGTATGTGTGAACACATGATTCTCATTGACGAAGGTTTTGTTTATATTTGAGCTATGATTTTTTTGTTCACTTTGGGAATATCTTTGTAAAGATACTTTGTACTGCAATGTATATATGACGTTATTTTAAATAAAATATAAAAAAGTATGCAAAAGTATGGAGAAGATTATCAGGAGGAGAGTGGTGGAGCACCTAGAAAGGAACAAGTTTATAAACGACAACCAGTATGGTTTCAGGGAAGGGAAATCCTCTGTCACAAATCAACTGAAGTTTTAAGAAAATAAGAAAGGTGGAACACTGCAGTAGGCCTGATGGCCCATACTAGGCAATTCCTTTACAAATCCAACCCACTAACAGAATAAACGTTATTCAGCCATTAATCTTTGATAATTCTATTTACTCATGTGTAAGTCCCACTGAAATCCAACCCTTCTCACTCATGTATTTATCCAACCTAAATTGAAACTACCCAAGGTTTCAGTTTCGATAACCTTACTAGGCAGACCGTTCCACTCATCAAGGTAACGGAAGTAAGACACGAAAGAGAGGGGTGGGTAGATTGCATCATCTTGGACTGCAAGAAGGTCTTCGACACAGTTACTCACGAGAAGTTAGTGCAAAAGCTAGAGAATCAGGTACGCATAACAGGAGAGGCACTGCAATGGATTAGAGAATATCTGATAGGGAGACAACAACGAGTCACAGTACGTGACGAGGTGTCGGAGTGGGCGCCTGTGACGAGCGGGGTTCCACAGGGGTCAGTCGTAGGACCAGTGCTGTTTTTGGTATATGTGGATGACATGACGGAAGGGATAGACTCAGAAGTGTCCCTGTTTGCAGATGATGTGAAGTTAATTAATGAGGAGAATTAAATCCGATGAGGATCAGGCAGGACTACAAAGAGACCAAGACATGCTGGAAGCCTGGTCCAGCAACTGGCTCCTTGCCAGATGCAAAGTCATGAAGATCGTGGTAGGGCAAAGAAGACCACAGACAAAGTATAGGCTAGGTGGTCAAAGACTGCAAACCTCACTCAAGAAAAAGGATCTTGGGGTGAGTATAATACCGAGCACATCTCCTGAGGCGCTCATCAACCAAATAACTGCTGCAACATATGGGCGCCTGGCAAACCTAAGAATAGCATTCCTATACCTCAGCAAGGAATCCTTCAAGACTCTGTACACCGTGTACGTTAGGCCCATATTGGAGTATGCAACACCAGTATGGAACCTACACCTGGTCATGCACGTCAAAAAAATAGAGAAAGTGCAAAGGTTTGCAACAAGACTAGTCCCAGAGCTAAGGGAATGTCCTACGAAGAAAACTTAAGGGAAATCGGCCTGACGACACTGGAGTACAGGAGGGTTAGGTGAGACATGATAACGACATATAAAATGCAGCGAGGAATTGATAAGGTGGACAAAGACAGTATGTTGCAGAGATGGGACACAGCAACAAGGGGTTACAATTGGAAATTGAAGACTCAGGTGAGTCAAAGGGATGTTAGGAAGTATTTCTTCAGTCACAGAGTTGTCAGAAAGTGGAATAGTCTAGCAAGTGATGTAGTTGAGGAAGGAACCATACATAGTTTCAAGATGAGGTTTGATAAAGCTCATGGAGCTGGGAGAGAGTGACTTAGTAGCGATCATTGAAGAAGTGGAGTCAGGAGCTATGACTCGACCTGCAACCACAAACAGGTGAGTACATTAGCACCCGCGCGCGCACACACTAACACACACCCGCCTACAAATCCTAAGTGACCTCAAAAAAAAAGGTGGGACGCCACATTTCATATGATCAGCGTGGTAGTTAAAGAGAGGAACCTGTTCCAATGAATGTGTCAATTATCTGTATATTGTGAATTCCGTGGTGGTGGTAATTGTGGTGTCGTGATGACATGAACATCAAGGAAAGGAAGTTTACCTTCATGGAGTGTGCCCAGATGATGTTAAAAAGCTCCTGATCCATAGAATTATCACCAACTTACCCTTCTATGAATCAACACTGATTATCTCTCATTTCTTAGGTAATGTAAAAATTTGGCGAGTTTACCGCTTCCCTGTGTTTATAATGAAGCTATTGAAGTGGGAGTGAGTGGGGAATGAGAGGTAATCTAATGTGATCAAAGCAAAGGATAACAGTGGATTCATATCAAGAGTGAAAATATTTGCGTGGGGTCCCTCAAGGATCAGTACCAGGACATTTACTATGCATTAATAGCCTAACACAGGGAAGTGGATCTTACTTCTCTAGTGTTTGCTGAGGAGGTTAACCTAATGAGAGGAATAAGAATTTAAGTAAATACAAATAGTTTTCATGAAAACTTGGACAAGTTGCAAGGGTGATCAAACACGTGGCTGTTGGAGTTCAACCCAAACTCTAGGTCATGCAACTTGGGGAGGAAGGAGGAGTACAGCGTGGGAGGTGCATATGTGGCATTGCAAACGATATTTGTCAAGTTTGTCACTGAGTATGCGGCGCCAGTGTGGCACCCACACGTAATCAAACTTATTCAGAAATTCAAAAGGTTAATTTTTTGCAACAAGACTAGTCCTAGAAGTAAGCAGGATGAGCTGTGAAGAGAAAATGAGGATCTGAACCTAATGAACTTAGAAGACTGGAGGAAGACTTAAATACATAATATATTACCTCATAATTTGCAAGGGCGGAGAAAGACAGAATGAAATTCAAGAGTTAAGTGAGCAGAGATGGAATCTACTACTAGAGAGGAGTTTCAGAAGGTAGGATACACTGTACTTCCTACCTCTAGGACTGTAACATCCTCACCCATCCTTCATAATACAAGCACTGTACTTCCTACCTCCAGGACTGTAACATCCACACCCATCCTTCACAATACAAACACTGTACTTCCTATCTGCAGTACTAACATCCCCCCCCCATAGTTCACAGTACAAACACTGTACTTCCTACCTCCAGGACTAATATTCAAACACATCCTTCACAGTACAAGCACTGTACTTCCTACCTGCAGAGCTGTAACATCCTCACCTATCCTTCACAGTACAAGCACTGTACTTCCTACCTGCAGAGCTGTAACATCCTCACCCATCCTTCACAATACAAGCACTGTACTTCCTATCTGCAGTACTAACATCCCCCCTAATAGTTCACAGTACAAGCACTGTACTTCCTACCTCCAGGACTAACATTCAAACACATCCTTCACAGTACAAGCACTGTATTTCCTACCTCCAGAGTTGTAACATCCCCACCTATCCCTCACAGTATATGCACTGTACTTCGTACCTCCAGGACTAACATTCCCACACATCCTTCACAGTACAAGCACTGTACTTCCTACCTCCAGAACTAACATTCCCAAACATCCTTTAGCAGAAAATGCAAATTTTACCTCAATGTGGTAAGTGAAATGAACTGGATGTGGATTTATACTTGGTTCATGGAGCAAGTGAAGAAAAAACACTCGTGGATTGTATGTTTAAGACGCAGGCCCAGGAACTGAGACTTGACTCTCACAAACACAACCAGGTGAAGACAGAGAGGGTCACACACACACACACACACGCAGTGGAACAAGATATCTCTTTATAGGTTCTGATAGAGGGAACAGAGCCATTGTGTGTGCCACTAACAACAATCTTCAGTAAATCCACTGAAACTGCCTGAGGTGTAGAAGATAGCAAATGTAGTCACAATTCTTAAGAAAGGCAGCATTAAATTGCAGACCAGTGTCACTGACATGAATAGTATGTAAAGTCATGGAGACGATTATGATGAGAAGAATATTTGAGCCTCTTGAATGGAATGAGCTCATATACGATAACCATTACAGTTTAAGGGATAGGAAACTCTGTCACAAACCTACTGGAGTTGTGCGACATGGTAACAGACGTAAGACAGGAGAGAGAGAGAGAGAGAGGGTGGGTAGACTGCATTTTCTAAAACAGTAAAAAGGCTTTCGACACAGTTTCACACAAGAAATTAGGATAAAAACTTAAGGGGCAGGCAGGAATAGCGGGAAAATCACTGCTATGCATCAGGGAATATATGACAGGAAGGAAACAACGAGTAATGGTACGTGACTGCAAACCTCACTCAAAGAAAAGGATCTTGGGGTGAGCATTACCCGAACACATCTCCTGAGGCGCAACTGAACTAAATATCTGCTGCATCTTATGGGCGCCTGGCAAACCTAAGCATAGCGTTTTGACATCTATGTAAGGAGTCATTCACGACACTGTACACCGTTTACGTCAGGCCCATATTGAAGCATGTAGCACCAGTATGGAACCCACACCTGGTCAAGCACATCAAGAAATTAAAGAAAGTGCAAAGGTAGGCAACAAGACTAGTCCTAGAGCTAAGGGGTATGTCCTACGAGGAGAGGTTAAGGGGAATTTAACCTGACGACACTGGAAGACTGGAGGGTTAGGGGGACATGTTAACGACATATATAATACATAGAGGAATTGACATGGTAGATAGGGACAGAATGTTTCAGAGATGAGACACAGAAAAAGCGGTCACAACTGGAAGTTGAAAACTCAGATGAGTCCCAGGGGTGTTAGGAAGTATTTCTTCAGTATTAGAATTGTCAAGAAGTGTATTAATCTGAAAAATAATGAATTGGAGGCAGGATCCATACAAAGCTTAAAGGAAAGGTACGATAAGGCTCATAGAGAAGAGAATGGACCTAGTAGCGGCCAGCGAAGAGGCGGAATCATCAGCTGTAACTCGACCCCAGCGACCCTAAATAGTTGAGTATACACGAACACACATACTCAAATGTGCAACATTAATCACCTACATAGCCAAAAAATAATCTTTCACCACCAAGCAGACACGTGTTTGTAAATGATATTTATAGCTCGTTTGTTTGGACGTAATTCAGACTGAGGTCGCAGTCCAGCCTGACTTCACTTGTCTCCTTGCATTACCACATGATAATATTTTTATTACAATTGGAGCATGTTAAATTACAATGTAAATTGCGATGTAAATGAGCGCATAATGCAGTAATGTCGTGTATTTGCCTACCATTACTACAATTAACAAGAAGAGCTAATTGGATTTTCCCAACAAGATAAATGATCAAACTCGTTTATAGTGTACATGTGAATTACAGGAAAATAACCGAAGCAAAAAATAAGATTATAAGAATAAGCAAGAAATTCCTATCAAAAATTATGCAAAGTTTCAGCATACATTCAGGTGAAAAATAAGGCCCCAAGTGTAACTCCGAACTATAATTAAGTCTGCCTCCAGAGAGAGCTCATTCTATAATGAGTACGTCTATAGTGATAAGTCTGCCTCCAGAGAGAGCTCATTCTATCGTGATAAAGTCTATGCTCCACACCACTTAGCAATTCAGATAAGTGAGGAAGTATTATAGACATTTACGTTTGATGCGAACGATAATGAACGTATCCGTCCAATTATCTGTCAGTGTGGAACTTAAAATCCTCTTAAGGCCTTGGTAGTCATGGCTTCGCTGTAGAAGATCTGGACGTCCTGTGGGTTTTCAGTGTCTTGGGGATTATTTGCAGACATATGTACCTGAGGTTGTGATGTTTGCTGGGCGTGTCCACGTTGATGTTTGCTGGGCGTGTCCACGTTGATGTTTGCTGGGCGTGTCCACGTTGATGTTTGCTGGGCGTGTCGACGTTGATGTTTCGAGAAGTTGCTCAGGCTCACTTGTCGGACACTGAGCAAAGTTATCGACAGATCCTCCGCAATTCGATCTTCTCTCAGCGTCTCTCATGATTTCTCACCTACTGTCTCATCGCTGCCAGGACCTCAATGTCCGGCAATATTAGTGGTAAGTGGAATTTGTTTTTAATTTCATATTTCTACTTAAATGATAGACTTGATATTAGTATTAGCTAAATCACTAATGCACAGTTCCCTTTCATTAAATTATCGTTCTTATGGTGAATAATTAATTTAGGAATTTCATTCTATTTTTTTAATCTCTTCGTTTTAATTGGTCTTATAAGAACGTACCTGAACACTGGGTCTTGGACTCACACCTTCCTATTGCATTATAATATAGGAGGAGGTGTTGATTCACCGGGAAATCTCCCGGTACGGGTCTTAACCATATGGCGACCCGGCTCCGGCTCCCTGGCGTGGGAGTAGCAGAGACCGAAGTCTTCCATGGGAGGGGTTACCCCTCAGCGGTGGGACCAACTGGTCCCAGGCCTAGCCATATTCGCCCACAAGCACGTAGGTAGATAGTTGCTAGGCCCCTCTGGTCTGCCACCTTCCCCGCCCCAAGGAGGCTGACGGGAAGGACAGGCTTGCGAGCCGCAGATGGTAGCAAGCTCCAGCCTTGGCACCTACCCTGCCCTAGAAGGGCTGGGCATGGTGAGCGACCATTATAATATAATCATTATATTTACTATTAATTTTTAATTTTATATTGTATCGATTTAACATACAATTAATACTATCTTTGTGTTATTCCATTTCACTATTTTCTTCAGATAATATTTTGATATTATTAATTTTTATTTGATATTAAGCTATATTTCTTGAAACAGGAGTCATGTGATAGACAACAACATTGGCTAAAATATTTCTTCACATAGACTTGTCCATCTGTCTTCAGTCTATCCTTTAAAAAACAGAGCTTTTCACTGTTGCTTAGATAATCAACTGTTTAAGAAGCTTTAAGCAATGTTAATCATAGATTATATGGTGCACAAGGTGGGTTCCCGTTTTCTGGTGCACAAGGTGTTTTTCCGCTTTCTGGTGCACAAGGGTTGTTCCTGCTTTCTGGTGCACAAGGTGGCATCCTGCTTTCTGGTACACAAGGTATGTTCCCACATTCTTGTGACCAAGGTGTGTTCCCACTCTCAGGTGCACAAGGTGTGTTCACGCTTTCTGGTGCACGAGGTGGCATCCCACTCTGTGGTGCACATGGTGTGTTCCCGTTTTCTGGTGCACAAGGTGGGTTCCCACTCTCTGGTGCACTTCAGAAATTTTCAGTGCCTTTATCGTATATTTTATTTACTGGAATTGTGCCATCTCAAAATTCGTTAATTTTCCTTAATAGAAGACAATCTAAGGAAACCAAACTCTGTAACATAGATCGATAAATTTGCTGCACAACTAAATGACAAATTCACTTAGAATTTGCGAAGACGGATTACTGTGTTTGGTGCTCTTAGCAGTTCATGTGAGGGGTTCTATAATGGGTATTTCTTTTAGAGAGGTATATTTTATTCTGATAAGGCGCTCTTTATGTAAAGAATTAGTCTTGTCCTTCTCTCAGGATCCAACCAGATTGTCTCTCTTTCCTGTCAGAGTTATATGATTCTTTCTAAATAAACTATTATAATAATCTTCGATGGCATATCTTCTTATCACGCTTGTTCAATATTACCACTTGCTAGTGTTTCTGCAGTATTATCACTTGCTTGTGTTTCTGCAGTATTACCACTTGCTAGTGTTTCTGCAGTATTATCTCTTGCTAGTGTTTCTGCAGTATTATCACTTGCTTGTGTTTCTGCAGTATTATCACTTGCTTGTGTTTCTGCAGTATTATCACTTGCTTGTGTTTCTGCAGTATTATCACTTGCTTGTGTTTCTGCAGTATTATCACTTGCTAGTGTTTCTGCAGTATTATCACTTGCTAGTGTTTCTGCAGTATTATCACTTGCTAGTGTTTCTGCAGTATTATCACTTGCTTGTGTTTCTGCAGTATTATCACTTGCTAGTGTTTCTGCAGTATTATCACTTGCTAGTGTTTCTGCAGTATTATCACTTGCTAGTGTTTCTGCAGTATTATCTCTTGCAAGTGTTTCTGCAGTATCATCACTTGCAAGTGTTTCTGCAGTATTATCACTTGCTTGTGTTCTGCAGTATTATCACTTGCTAGTGTTTCTGCAGTATTATCACTTGCTAGTGTTTCTGCAGTATTATCACTTGCTAGTGTTTCTGCAGTATTATCACTTGCTTGTGTTTCTGCAGTATTATCACTTGCTAGTGTTTCTGCAGTATTATCACTTGCTAGTGTTTCTTCAGTATTATCACTTGCTAGTGTTTCTGCAGTATTATCTCTTGCAAGTGTTTCTGCAGTATCATCACTTGCAAGTGTTTCTGCAGTATTATTACTTGCTTGTGTTTCTGCAGTATTATCACTTGCAAGTGTTTCTCCAGTATTATCACTTGCTTGTGTTTCTGTAGTATTATCACTTGCTAGTGTTTCTGCAGTATTATCACTTGCTAGTGTTTCTTCAGTATTATCATTTGCTAGTGTTTCTGCAGTATTATCACTTGCTAGTGTTTCTGCAGTATTATCTCTTGCAAGTGTTTCTGCAGTATCATCACTTGCAAGTGTTTCTGCAGTATTATCACTTGCTAGTGTTTCTGCAGTATTATCACTTGCTTGTGTTTCTGCAGTATTATCACTTGCTAGTGTTTCTGCAGTATTATCACTTGCTAGTGTTTCTGCAGTATTATCACTTGCTTGTGTTTCTGCAGTATTATCACTTGCTTGTGTTTCTGCAGTATTATCAGTGCAAGTGTTTCTGCAGTCACTTGTGTTTTTCAATTACCCTTTCAGTTTTTGCAGTATTATCACTTGCTATGTTCAGATATCCATGTTTCTGCAGTATTATCACTTGCTATGTTTGCAGTTATCTTCATGTTTCTCAGTATTATCACTTGCTAGTTTTTCTGCAGTATTATCACTTGCTAGTGTTTCTGCAGTACTATCACGTGCTAGTGTTTCTGCAGTATTATCACTTGCTTATGTTTATGCAGTATTATCACTTGCAAGTGTTTCTCCAGTATTATCACTTGCTAGTGTTTCTGCAGTATTATCACTTGCTAGTTTTTCTGCAGTATTATCACTTGCTAGTGTTTCTGCAGTATTATCACTTGCTAGTGTTTCTGCAGTATTATCACTTGCTAGTGTTTCTTCAGTATTATCACTTGCTAGTGTTTCTGCAGTATCATCACTTGCAAGTGTTTCTGCAGTATTATCACTTGCTAGTGTTTCTGCAGTATTATCACTTGCTAGTGTTTCTGCAGTATTATCACTTGCTAGTGTTTCTGCAGTATTATCACTTGCTAGTGTTTCTGCAGTATTATCACTTGCTTGTGTTTCTGCAGTATTATCACTTGCTAGTGTTTCTGCAGTATTATCACTTGCAAGTGTTTCTGCAGTATTATCACTTGCTTGTGTTTCTGCAATATTATCACTTGCTTGTGTTTCTGCAGTATTATCACTTGCTAGTGTTTCTGCAGTATTATCACTTGCAAGTGTTTCTGCAGTATTATCACTTGCTAGTGTTTCTGCAGTATTATCACTTGCTAGTGTTTCTGCAGTATTATCACTTGCTAGTGTTTCTGCAGTATTATCACTTGCTTGTGTTTATGCAGTATTATCACTTGCTGTGTTTCTGCAGTATTATCACTTGCAAGTGTTTCTGCAGTATTATCACTTGCTTGTGTTTCTGCAGTATTATCACTTGCAAGTGTTTCTGCAGTATTATCACTTGCTAGTGTTTCTGCAGTATTATCACTTGCTTGTGTTTCTGCAATATTATCACTTGCTTGTGTTTCTGCAGTATTATCACTTGCAAGTGTTTCTGCAGTATTATCACTTGCTTGTGTTTCTGCAATATTATCACTTGCTTGTGTTTCTGCAGTATTATCACTTGCAAGTGTTTCTGCAGTATTATCACTTGCAAGTGTTTCTGCAGTATCATCACTTGCTAGTGTTTCTGCAGTATTATCAATTGCTAGTGTTTCTTCAGTATTATCACTTGCTTGTGTTTCTGCAGTATTATCACTTGCAAGTGTTTCTGCAGTATTATCCCTTGCAAGTGTTTCTGCAGTATCATCACTTGCTAGTGTTTCTGCAGTATTATCAATTGCTAGTGTTTCTGCAATATTATCACTAGTTTGCTAGTGTTTCTTCTGTACTTTATGCCTTTAATGGTTTTATCATATACATTGTTATAAGACTTTTTTTTTACTACCTTCACGACTACAACAACCGCCACTAAAACTACTATTGCCTCGCTTATACTCCATGCTCTGACTCTAGTGTCACTACCACTACTCCCTTCTTATTACCACCTCTGCCACTATTGCACTACTTACTACTATTACTTCTATTACTACTACTACTATTACTAATACTACATCTACTACGACTACCATCCTTTATTCTTCTACCTCCTCGTTTTCCCGTCTACGTCATTTCCCCCTGGAATATTTACTGTCTCTCTTCCCTTTGTGCTTCTGTGTGACTAGTTTATGGTGCAAGTAGACCCAAAAGTCGTGATAAGTTTCTTTCTCTATGTGCTGGTTAGTGAATATGTATATACATAACATTATTTCTATAATTCCACTGTCACCAGGATAGAGTTTTCCCTAAAGGCACTTCTTTCAATGATATTCATTTTTAATTATTACAATACCTGCTGGAGACAAATGTTCTATTATAGGAATAATTTGCACCAAATTCTTGTTTACGTAAAGAATTATTTTAAATGAGGCATGCAATTTTTGTTATCCATAACTCTGACATCCAATTCAGTAGCCTCTAAGAATTGCACAATAATTAAACGCGAGTAGTTGATGCGGGTTCTCAGAGATGGAGGCCACACGAGCAGTCTGGCTCCTGACGGAGATGCAGTCTTCAAGATCAGTCTAGTCCACGGTGAGCACGCAATGACCACTCCTCCCCCATGGAAGGGCATCAGGCTCCTGGTGTCCTTGCAAGTCGACCTAGTTCACTGTAGGCTCACAGCGTGCACTCATCTAGGAGCGAAGAGCTCCTGACAAAGTTCTTAATTTGTGACTTAGTACTTGATAGACATCGAACTAATGAGATGGAACATGTAAGTTGAGCTGATTCACAGTGGGTGCTCAGCTCCCACCTACACTGAAGCATGGGCTCCTGACGGAGCTCGGATTTAGAGACTGGTCTAGTCCATGATGGGTGCGCGGCTCCCACCCACCTGGGGAAAGTGTCGTCGCGTTCTAGAGCTGTGTGAGAAAAGAGTTTGATAGAGAAGGAGGTAGAAAAGAGGGAATCTAGGGGTGAGTCACCAGACATATTAAATAGGAGTGTGTGCACTGCCACTGCTTACCACCACCACCTTTAATACCACTACCTCCACCAACACCTCCACCACCACCTTTAATAACACTACCTCCACCTACACCCCTATCACCACCTTTAATACCACTACCTCCACCTACACCCTATCATCATCTTTAATACCTCTACCTCTACCTACACCCATACCACCACCTTTACTACCACTACCTCCACCTAAACTCTCATCACCACCACCACCTTTATTACCACCACTTTCACCTCCACCCTCACCACCACCTCTACTAATACTACCTCCACTTCCACCCCTGTGGCATGGTAAGAGTATATTACATTGTATTCTGCGTATATCACACACCCATACAGGCTGCCTCCCTACCAGGCAACCAGGTGCTAAGGGTTTAACGATGAAAGGGATCCCGTTGTTATAACAATACCTTGGTTCAGCAGCCAAAGCTCGCCGAAGCTGTGAAGTGATGTGGGACACTCGTGAAGCAACTTTGGCAGACTTGATGAAACTAAGACACATGTACAACATCTGGGTGTCTTTATTGTAGACGTTTCGCCATCCAGTGGCTTTATCAATACAAATTCTAGGACATTGTTTGAAGACAGTAGAACTATATACAAAAGATGAGGTTATCAGTCCCTCGGCCTTGGATGGCGAAACGTTTACAATAAAGACACCCAGATGTTGCACATGTGTCTTAGTTTCACCTTACCTAATTTACTGTTCATAAGAATAAATTCTGCCAGACACTAAATTGAAAAGTGGTGTTTAACAGTGTCAATCGTCTATTATGCACTGAATCCATTCTTTTGTAATTCGTGTGTTGGGGTAGTGTTACTCCAAGCTTCTGTTGAGGGTGTTTTTCAACCTGTGGTGTACTACTCAGCTAAGTACCAGTGGACCTACTCTATTGAAAATGAGTGCCTGGCTCTGGTACTTACGCTGGAGCATTTTGACGTATTCCTCTCCAATACATCACGTGTTCACCGTCTTTAGTGACCACAATCCTCTGACGTATCTAAGCACAGTGAAGAACAAGAATACGCACCTGATGAAGTGGGCAATAAGGTTCCAACCCTACAACCTGTACATCCTCCACATAGTCGGCAAACATAATGTGCTGGCAGACACCCTCTACATAATATGTAAATGTTAGGATGTGTTAGTATTACAACCTCAGGTTCAATGGCCTGTTAACCTGAGAGTAAAAGGGAGCTTGGAGCAAAGGATCACAGTAGAAGATGCTTTGAATTTGTATTTCTTTCACCAAACAGTTATGAATATATAAGACTTTTGTCTTTTCCTTCACCAAGCAGTTATGAATATATATAAGACTTTTGTCTTTTCCTTCACCAAGTAAATAGAAGGGCTTTTTACACATATGTAACTTTGGGCATCTTACTTTAACTTTGGGCATCTTACTGACAAGGAGAATGATATGTGCTCTCTTTTTAATAATTATTTTCTCTCGGTTTTCACACAGGAAGACATTAATAATATCCCAGTAATTAATTTTTACAGAGGCCCAGAAGAAGATAAATTATGTAATATCACAGTCACTAGCGAAATGATTATGAAACAGCTGGACCGACTGAAACAAAATAAATCGCCGGGTCCTGATGAGCTTTTTGCAAGGGTTCTTAAGGAATGCAAAATGGAACTCTGTGAACCAATATCTAACATTTTTAATTTATCTCTTCAAACAGGTGTAGTGTCTGATATGTGGAAGATGGCTAATGTAATTCCTATTTTTAAAGCAGGGGACAAGTCACTACCGTCAAACTATCGCCCAATAAGCCTGACATCAATTGTAGGCAAATTACTAGAGTCAATTATAGCTGATATTATTAGAAGCCATCTAGATAACCATAATTTGATTAATGATACCCAGCATGGATTCACGAGGGGCCGTTCCTGCCTATCAAATTTATTAACCTTCTTCAGTAAAGCTTTTGAGGCTGTTGATCACGATAAAGAATTCGATATTGTTTATTTAGACTTTAGTAAGGCTTTTGATAGATGGCTCAACCAGGTTGAGCCATCAATCCAGTTTACACTAGAAGAAGAAGTCGACAACACTCTTCCTTTCCTTGATGTTCTTCTCTGCAGAGCTGACCATGAACTTCGTTTTAAAGTCTATCGAAAACCTACCAATCAACACGATCTTCTCAACTTCTACTCTCACCATGACACCAAAATTAAACGTGGTGTAATTATAGGCTTTTTTCTGCGCGCACTCAGAATCTGCAGCAGTGAGTTCCTTGAAGAAGAATGCTCCCTCATTGAACAAGTTTTTTCCAAACTTCACTATCCTCGTCACTTCATTAGAGACTGCAGACGACGGGCATTAAACATCTTCAACACACCCAGAGAAGACACTGCTGAGAAGAGATACATAGTCCTTCCCACCAACTCCATTTCCAAACAAGTTTCCAACATTTTTTCTAAGACCTCATTCCGAGTATCCACCTCCACATCCACCACCATCAAGGACATTACCAGTAACAGACAAGAAAAGCTTCAATCCACGGCAGGGGTATACACAATCCCTTGCAATGGCTGCAGCAAATTATACGTTGGCGAAACATCCAGAGACCTACAAACACGCATTTCAGAACACCAGTACGCAGGCAGATCTGACGACTCAAGAAATGCCTGTGTTCAACACCGAAATTTACACAACCATTTAATCAACTACAGAAACGCAAGACTCATCGCCAGAGAAGACAACACGCAATACCGAAGAATCCTAGAATCATCACTCGTCTGTATATCCAACAACTTCAACCAGAACAACGGCTTCTACAACATAGCTGAACCTATTGCCAAGAAACTTCTTCAACGCTATCCCACCTAGAACTCAAGAATGGTACACTGCAGGTCCTTTAAGTCACACAATGTTTTTAACTATCACACTACTTTTAAGACTGTGACATGCAGCTTTCTCCACCTGACCCAGCATTCTCCACCTAACTGTACCCTATATATATCTCCATGTTGCTCATTTTCCAGGTAGATCTGTCTGTGACTCGATAAAGCCCACTGCGTGGGCGAAACGTTGTCAATAAAGGATCACATTATACTGCTTATGTGTTTATTTTTCCAGTGAGAGGGGTTGGATTTGAGTGGGACTCGCGCATGAGTGGGTAGAATTGTCAAAGCTTATTTCTTGGGTAGCATTGAAAATTGGGTTGAGCAAATATTCTGTTAGTGGGACGGATTGTGAAGGACCTGCCTGGTATGGGCCAACAGGCCTGCTGCAGTGTTCCTCCTTTCTTATGTTCTTATGTACACTATATACAAAGGAGTAGTATTTAGTGCACGCTACAGTTGTCTAGGCTAAGCAGCAGCCAAAAGACAGACAACTTTTCACAACCAGCTCTATGCAGGAATTCCAATGACAAACCGCGAGTGGTATCCACGTCACCTTTGTCATTGTTAAACTCGCATTTTAATTGGCTGAACCGAGTCGTTGATTTGATGATGGGGCCCCATCGCCAAACCCTTAACGATGGTTCGCTGGTTGGAGGGGAGCCTATGTGGGTGTGTTTAACATGCTCCGAATAAAGGTTACATACTCTTTGCATGCAACAGTTAGATAAGAACATAAGAAAGGAGGAACACTGCAGCAGGCCTGTTGGCCCATACTAGGCAGGTCCTTCACAATCCATCCCACTAACAGAGCTACCCAAGAAATAAGCTTTGATAATTCATTTGCAAGTCCCACTCAAATCCAACCCCTCTCACTCATGAACTTATCCAACCTAAATTTGAAACTACCCAAGGTCCTAGCTTCAATAACCCTACTAGGCAGACCGTTCCACTCATCAACTACTCTATTTCCAAACTAATACTTTCCTATATCCTTCCTAAATCTAAACTTATCTAATTTGAATCCATTATTGCGGGTTCTCTCTTGGAGAGATATCCTCAAGACCTTATTTATATGGAAATAAATGGTATAAAATACTGACACAATGGAAAAATAAACACATAAGCAGTATAATGTGATCCTTTATTGACAACGTTTCGCCCACGCAGTGGGCTTTATCGAGTCACAGACAGATCTACCTGGAAAAAGAGTAACATGAGTATTTATAAGATTTAGTCAGGTGGAGAATGCTGGGTCAGGTGGAGAATGCTGCATGTGACAGTCTTCAAAGTAGTGTGATAGTTAAAAACATAGTGTGACTTAAAGGACCTGCAGTGTACCATTCTTGAGTTCTAGGTGGGATAGCGATGAAGAAGTTTCTTGGCAATAGGTTCAGCTATGTTGTAGAAGCCGTTGTTCTGGTTGAAGTTGTTGGATATGCAGATAAGTGATGATTCTAGGATTCTTCGGTATTCACCAAAGTACCTACTACACAAGCTATCGATCTCTTGCGCAGGAAAATTGACGACTCGCTTGATCTTCCTCTTCCAGACAGCGATTTCATCGACCTTGTTGAACTATGTGTGGGCTTTACATGTTTCTCTTTCGAAAATCAACTCTTTCAGCAAACTTTTGGACTACCCATGGGATCGCCACTTAGTGCCGTCCTTACGAACCTATATATGGAACATTTGGAAGCCGAGCGATTTTCCACTATTATTCCCTCTCCCGTCACCTGGCTTCGTTATGTTGACGACATTCTCATCATAACTCCCAGACGCTTCAACGTTCAAGCTCTCCAACACAAGCTCAACCAGGTCGAACCATCAGTCCAGTTCACACTAGAAGAAGAAGTCGACAACACTCTTCCTTTCCTTGATGTTCTTCTCTGCAAAGCTGACCATGAACTTCGTTTTAAAGTCTATCGAAAACCTACCAATCAACACGATGTTCTCCACTTCTACTCTCACCACGACACCAAAACTAAACGTGGTGTAATTATAGGCTTTTTCCTGCGCGCACTCAGAATCTGCAGCAGTGAGTTCCTTGAAGAAGAATGCTCCCTCATTGAACAAGTTTTTTCCAAACTTCACTATCCTCGTCACTTCATTAGAGACTGTAGACGACGGGCATTAAACATCTTCAACACACCCAGAGAAGACACTGTTGAGAAGATATACATAGTCCTCCCCACTAACTACATTTCCAAACACGTTTCCAACATTTTTTCCAATACCTCATTCCGAGTATCTACCTCCACATCCACCACCATCAAGGACATTACCAGTAACAGACAGGACAAGCTTCAATCCACTGCAGGGGTATACACAATCCCTTGTAATGGCTGCAGTAAATTATACATCAGCGAAACATCCAGAGACCTCCAAACACGCATTTCAGAACACCAGTACGCAGGCAGATCTGACGACTCAAGGAATGCCTGTGTTCAACACCGAAATTCACACAACCATTTAATCAACTACAGAAACGCAAGACTCATCGCCAAATAAGACAACACTCAATTCCAAAGAATCCTAGAATCATCACTTATCTGCATATCCAACAACTTCAACCAGAACAACGGCTTCTACAACATAGCTGAACCTATTGCCAAGAAACTTCTTCAACACTATCCCACATAGAACTCAAGAATGGAACACTGCAGGTCCTTTAAGTCACACAAGGTTTTAAACTATCACACTACTTTGAAGACTGTCACATGCAGCATTCTCCACCTGGCCCAGCATTCTCCACCTCACTAAATCTTATAAATACTCATGTTACTCTTTTTCCAGATACATCTGTCTGTCACTCAATAAAGCCTACTGTGTGGGCGAAACGTTGTCAATAAAGGATCACATCATACTGCTTGTGTTTGTTTTTCCACCTTATTTATATCCTCTTTGTTAATACCTATTTTCCACTTGTATACCTCGATCATGTCTCCCCTCATTCTTCGTCTTACAAGTGAATGTAATTTAAGGGTTTTCAATCTCTCTTCATAAGGAAGATTTCTAATGCTATGTATTAATTTAGTCATTCTACACTGAATGTTTTCTAACGAATTTATGTCCATTCTGTAATATGGAGACCAGAACTGAGCTGGGTAATCAAGGTGAGGCCTTACTAATGATGTATAAAGCTGTAATATAACCTCTGGACTTCTGTTGCTTACACTTTTTGATATAAATCCCAGTAATCTGTTTGCCTTAATACGTATGCTTAAGCATTGGTGTCTTGGTTTAAGGTTGCTGCTTACCAACCACCAAATCCTTTTCGCAATCTGTATGGTTAAGTTCTACGTTATTTAACTAATAAGTGCTAGGGTAATGGACACTCCCGAACTACAGAACCTTGCATTTATCTACATTGAACTGCATCTGCCACTTTTTTGACCAGGAATTGAGTGTGTCTAAATCCTCCTGAAGTTCCCTGACATCTACGTTTGAATCAATTATCCTACCTATCTTCGTGTCATCGGCGAATTTGCTCATATCACTAGTAATTCCCTAATCAAGGCCATTGATATATATTATAAACAACAATGGGCCTAAGACTGATCCCTGTGGAACGCCACTTGTTACAGAGCCCCACTCGGATTTATCCCCATTTATGCACACTCTCTGCTTCCTATTGTTGAGCCATGACTCGACCCACGACAGCACATTTTCCCCAATGCCATGAGCTGCTACTTTCTTTAACAATCTCTGGTGGGGTACTCTATCAAAAGCCTTACTAAAATCTAAATAAACAATATCAAATTCTTTATCGTGATCAACAGCCTCAAAAGCTTTACTGAAGGTTAATAAATTAGATAGGAAGGAACGGCCCCTCGTGATTCCATGCTGAGTAGCATTAATCAAATTATGGTTATCTAAATGGCTTCTAATAATATCAGCTATAATTGACTCTAGTAATTTGCCTACAATTGAGGTCAGGCTTATTGGGCAGAAATTTGACGGTAGTGACTTGTCCCTGCTTTAAAAATAGGAATTACATTAGCCATCTTCCACATATCAGACACTACACCTGTTTGAAGAGATAAATTAAAAATGTTAGTTAATGGTTTACAGAGTTCCATTTTGCATTCCTTAAGAACCCTTGCAAAAAGTTCATCAGGACCTGGCGATTTATTTTGTTTCAGTCGGTCTACTTGTTTCATAACCATTTCTCTAGTGACTGATATTACATAATTTATCTTCTTCAGGGCCACTATAAAAATTAATTACTGCCTTCCTGTGTGAAAACTGAGAGAAAATAATTATTAAAAATAGAGCACATATCATTCTTCTTGTCAGTAAGATGCCTTGAGTTATTTTTAAGGGGACCTATCTTATATCTAACTTTTGTTCTATAAACCTGGAAAAAAATTTGGGGTTAGTTTTTGAATCCCTATCAACTTTAATTTCATAGTCCCATTTAGCTTTTCTTATACCCTTTTTAATGTCCCTCTTAATGTCAGTATATTGATTTATAAGATGACCCTCACCTCAATTTATGCGCCTATAAATTCCTTTCTTCTGCCCTAAAAGATATTTGAGCCTATTATTCATCCATTTTGGGTCATTTGTACTTGATCTAATTTCTTTATACGGGATAAATGTTCTTTGGGCACCCTGTATAGTGTTAAGAAAGCTGTCATATTGATTGCTCTCTTCGTTACCCCAGTCCACAGTTGATAAGTGTTCTCTAAGTTCATTGTAATCTGCTAAGGGAAAGTCTGGGACTGTTACTGAATTATCCCTACTATCATACATCCATTCAATGCTAAAGGTAATTGACTTGTGGTCGCTTATGCCGAGTTCCTCTGTAATTTCTAAATTATTAACAAGGGATTCCATGTTTGCCAGAACCAAGTCAAGTAGGTTATTTCCCCTTGTAGGTTCTGTCACAAACTGCTTCAAAAAACAATCCTGAACTACTTCTAAAAAGTCGTTAGATTCTAAATTCCCTGTCAAGAAATTCCAATCAATCTGACTAACTTAAAGTCCCCTAGAATTACTATGTTACCGTGCCTTGTGGCCTTAACAATTTCCTGCCAAAGTAGTCTCCTTTGTTCCCTATCTAAGTTTGGAGGACGGTATATCACGCGTAAAATAAATTTTTCACACCCCTCTGAAAATTCTATCCAGACAGACTCTGTATGTATTATTTCAGTCTTTATACCCGTTTTTATGCAACAATTTAAATGATCGCGGACATAGAGTGCCACCTCACCCCCCTTCCCGATACTTCTCTCTACTTGGAACAAATTAAAACCCTGAATGTGACATTCAGCAGGCATGTCCCGATTTTTCGAATTAATCCACGTCTCAGTTATGGTAAATACATGAATGTTACCTGCACTAGCAACTAATCTCAACTCGCACATCTTATTCCTAGAACTACGACAATTACTATAATATATATTTAAATACCCTCCTTTCTCTTTACCCTTCCTGCTCATTTCTGTTTTTCCACTGTACCTATTACTGTCCTTGTCATCTAGTGCCACGGGCTTTCCAGCATCCACCTTATTCTGCATAATTCTAGTTCCCCTAGAATTCATAATATTTATACACTGGGACTTCACTGTTTTCCCCCAAAACCCATAAAACTAACTTGTTCTAGTTTAAAGCCCTAACAGCCCCCGCCACAGCAGTTGCCAGTGCCCCAACTCCAGACCTAGATAAGTGAACCCCATTCCTGGCAAACATGTCATTTCTGCCATGGAAGAGGTCCCAGTTGTCAATGAATGTTACTGCATTTTCCTTACAGTATTTGTCCAGCCAGCAATTGACACCAATTGCCCTGGACAACCATTCATTTCCAACTCTTCTCCTTGGCAAAATAACACATATGACAGGGTTCCCACCCTTCTTCCTAATTATGTCTATTGCTGACCTATACCTGCTAGTCAGGTCCTCACTCCTACGTCTGCCAACATCGTTTCCTCCAGCACTGATACATAATAGGATTGCTCCCATTACCTCTCATGATGTCGTCCAGACGGCTAACAATATCCTCCTTCCAGCCCCAGGAAAGCAAACATGGATAGAGCAGAAGGCTCTATCCATGTACCTACTCTTACTATCCCCCACAAGAACAATGTTCTTACCTTCCTTGGTGTTGTTCGTTGTGATGTTCCCAGTGGTCGACTCACATTCATCGGGTAACACAGAGAATCGGTTCGATGTTTCCACAACTGTCTCCTGGATCCTCGTTGATTCTACCTCTCCGTCCGTCCTCTTGATCCTTAACTTTGTCCCATGCATTCCAGCCACTGTCCAGGTTCCTTTCTCAAGCTTAGCTACCTTCAGTTCTTTCTTTAGCTGCTGGTAATACGCTCTGTTTTCCCTTACGATCATAAGGTAAAATTTGAGTTCGTCTGACCATAAGGTACTTTTTTTTTATTTTAGTGAGTGGACACTTGCTTCTGTCCTTAAGTGTCTTGAACGTACGCCAACCCTACTGTTTGCTGTCTCGCTCTAAAGTTGTGTCTGACTGGGAAATTTCTTGGACTTGAAAGAGGAGGTTCCATTAATATTTCGTGCCATAGTGGCACACAACCCATGGAGGATACTTAATCTTGGCTGTTAGAGCCCTTTACGGGGTGTGGCATGGAAAGAGTATGTTACATTTTATTTGGGGTATGTCACACTCCCATACAGGCATGCCTCCTGACCAGCTCACCAGATGGTAAGGTTTTAATGATCAAAAAGGGCCACGTTGTTATACCACTATCTTGGTTTATCCAGCTAATAGCAAGGAAGCCCGCTAAATCTATGAAGCGATGTGGTACACTTGTGAAGCAACTTTAGCACACTTGCCTTCGCTCCTGGTCGCTCATGGATCACGGTGTCTTATGCTTGCCTTTGCCTCATTGATCACCGTATCTTATGCTTGCTTTTGCCTCACTGTACATAATGTAAATATTGTACATAGGCTGTAATATTCTGTAAATACCAGCTTGTTTGGTGAACGAAATATAATTCAGTTACTCTTTGCTGTATTTTGCTTGTTCATAAGTGGTAATTGCATTATGGTAAGTGTGCAAGCTATATATGCACCTGTGTACGTAATGACCCCCATCATCACCACCACCACCTTTACTACCACTACCTCCACCCCCACTACCACCACCACCACCACTACCTCCAACTCCACCACCTTTATCACCACTACTTCCAACTCCACCACCTTTACTGCCATACCTCCACCTCCACTCCCATCACCATCTTCCACTACCTCCTCCACCCCTATCACTACCACAACTATCTTTACTACCACTATCTGAAACCCCCCTCATCACCACCACCATCTTCACTGCCACTACCTCCACCATCACTACCACTCCATACCTTCACTACCACTACCACCATCCCCCCATTATCACCAGTATCACCACTACCACCAGCACAACCACCACCAAAACCTACACTACCACCACACCCTTCACTACCAATACCACCACCACCATCACCACCACCATCACCTGCACCATCACCTAAATTATCACTACCTCTAAAACCACTGTCACCTCTACAATTTTCACCAATACTTCCACCTAGCACCACTGCAACCCTCACCACTGTAACCCTCGCCACTGCAACCCTCACCACTGCAACTCTCACCACTGCAACCCTCACCACTGTAACCCTCACCACTGTAACCATCACCACTGCAACCCTCACCACTGCAACCCTCACCACTGCAACCCTCACCACTGCAACCCTCGCCACTGCAACCCTCACCACTGCAACCCTCACCACTGCAACTCTCACTACTGCAACCCTCACCACTGCAACCCTCACCACTGCAACCCTCACCACTGCAACCTTCACTACTGCAACCCTCACCACTGCAACCCTCACCACTGCAACCCTCACCACTGCAACCCTCACCACTGCAACCCTCACCACTGCAACCCTCGCCACTGCAACCCTCACCACTGCAACCCTCACTACTGCAACCCTCACCACTGCAATCTCCACCACTGAGGTGGTGAGGAGAAATGAGAAAGGGCAGAAAAACTTCCCCTTTTTTATTAATGATTTAAACATGAGTATTGCATATAGACGCAGCACTTACATTACCAGCAGACTCAGTGCTACACTATGATGGGAACTGTGAAGGAAGGCTGGCGGTGAGGAGGTATACAAGGGGCAAAGATGATGTTGGGAGAAAGGGAAAATATACGAAAATAGAGGAATTAAACTTGTTAACAAAGGAGATAAAGAAAGGAAGAGGGAGAGGAGTAATAAAGAAGAGATAGTTAAAGAAAATGAAGGAGAGAATGATTGATAGACTAGAGAAAAAGAGGATAAAATATCGGATGCAATGCAGATTTATTAATTTATAAACATTTAACTAAAGTGATTTAGTTAAATAAATAAATAAATAAATAAATACAGAAAATGCGTGCACAAATTTTATCCATGGTTTAGAAAAGTTCCGGAGTTTCTTGAGTTATTTACCAATAGTTGCTGTCCGTTCCTGCCCACCTGTGTGGCTGCAGGTTTGACGACCTCAACAACAGCTCATATTAGGATTTTTAACAATTATCCTACAATCATTTACACCTGGAGTCTACCTGGAGGGTGTTGCGGGGGGTTAACGACTCAATGTGCATCAGGTCCTGATCAATCAGACTGTTGCTGCAGGCCGCACGCAGTTCAGCGTACGAACCACAGCCTGAATGGTCAGGTACTGGCTTTAGGATCCTAGCCAGCTCCCTCTTTAATACTGCTAGGGCTGTTGAATAGTGTTGGATAATTATTGGGTTCTCTCTTAATGGATTCACGGCACCCATACTTTTCATTGGTGGTATATTGCACTGTGCCGAGTCTTTTTGCTTTCGTAGAGAGTGATTTCTGTGTCCAGATTTGCAATTTTCCATACGAAAATTATGACACATTTCTCGCCTGCTTTCCAAGGAGTACACGTCAAGGGACTTCAAACGTTTCCAGTAATTAAAGTGCATCTCTAAGATATTACGTAAATTATCTCTCACATCAGTAAAAAATCACACAAGATAATTTGCCTCATCCTAACATCAGAAATCTTCATCCTTCCCAAAATGTTAGACATCTTACCTCAGTAATAACACCACCGGATCTATATCTTGGAGTTTAGTATGTACACACGCACTTACGCAAGGTCGATTGATTAAGAAATGTCACACTGTTAATTTCATCTATTTGCGTTTAAAACTTAATGTGCTGGAACCTAGAACCATTAAATATAGTGAAAAAACATTCTTGCTCCTTTTGTTAAACATAATGGTCATGGACCAACATGAGGGTCATGGACCAACATGAGGGTCATAGACCAACATGAGGGTCATGAACCAACATGAGGGTCATGGACCAACATGACGGACATGGACCAACATGAGGGTCATGGACAAACATGAGGGTCATGGACCAACATGAGGGTCATGGACCAACATGAGGGTCATAGAATAACATGAGGGTCATGGACCAACATGAGAGTCATGGACCAACATGACGGTCATGGACCAACATGACGGTCATGGACCAACATGAGGGTCATGGACCAACATGAGGGTCATGGACGAACAAGACGGTCATGGACCAACATGACGGTCATGGACCAGCATGACGGGCATGGACCAATATGAGAGTCATGGACCAACATGAAGGTCATGGACCAACATGAGGGTCATGAACCAACATGAGAGTCATGGACCAACATGAGGGTCATGAACAAACATGAGGGTCATGGACCAACATAAGGGTCATGAACCATCATGTAGGTCATGGACCAACATGACGGTCTTGGACCAACATGAGGGTCATGGACCAACATGAGGGTCATGGACCAACATGACGGACATGGACCAACATGAGGGTCATGGACCAACATGAGGGTCATGGACCAACATCACGGTCATGGAATAACATGAGGATCATGGACCAACATGAGAGTCATGGACCAACATGACGGTCATGGACCAACATGACGGTCATGGACCAACATGACGGTCATGGACCAACATGACGGTCATGGACCAACATGACGGTCATTAATAACATGAGGGTCATGGACCAACATGACAGTCATGGACCAACATGACGGGCATGGACCAACATGAGAGTCATGGACCAACATGAAGGTCATGAACCAACATGAGAGTCATGGACCAACATGAGGGTCATGAACCAACATGAGGGTCATGGACCAACATCACGGTCATGGAATAACATGAGGATCATGGATCAACATGAGAGTCATAGACCAACATGACGGTCATGAACCAACATGACGGTCATGGACCAACATGACGGTCATGGACCAACATGAGGGTCATGGACCAACATGACAGTCATGGACCAACATGACGGGCATGGACCAACATGAGAGTCGTGGACCAACATGAAGGTCATGAACCAACATGAGAGTCATGGACCAACATGAGGGTCATGGACCAACATCACGGTCATGGAATAACATGAGGATCATGGACCAACATGAGAGTCATGGACCAAAATGACGGTCATGGACCAACATGACGGTCATGGACCAACATGGCGGTCATGAACCAACATGAGGGTCATGGACCAACATGACAGTCGTGGACCAACATGACGGGCATGGACCAACATGAGAGTCATGGACCAACATGAAGGTCATGAACCAACATGAGAATCATGGACCAACATGAGGGTCATAAACCAACATGAGGGTCATGGACCAACATGAGGGTTATGGACCAACATAAGGGTCATGAACCATCATGAAGGTCATGGACCAACATGAGGGTCATGGACCAACATGAGGGTCATGGACCAACATGAGGGTCATGGACCAACAAGACGGTCATGGACCATCATAACGGTCATGGACCAGCATGACGGTCATGGACCAACATGACGGTCATGGACCAACATAACGGTCATGGACCACTGGTGCCCATCTTGACGTTTTAACACTAGGTCATTTGCCCACTAGCTCTAAAAAAAGACGAGATAAGATTTGTTCGAATTTTTAACCCGAGTTGGGGTTATTCACCCAGGATAAACCGGGTAGTGAGGGTTATTCACCCAGGATAAACCGGGTAGTGAGGGTTATTCACCCAGGATAAACCAGGGTAGTGAGGGTTATTCACCCAGGATAAACCAGGGTAGGGAGGGTTATTCGCCCAGGATAAACCAGGTAGGGAGGGTTATTCACCCAGGATAAACCAGGGTAGGGAGGGTTATTCACCCAAGATAAACCAGGGTAGGAAGGGTTATTCACCCAGGATAACCTAGGGAAGGAGGGTTATTTACCCAGGATAACCCAGGGTAGGGAGGGTTATTCACCCAGAATAATGCAGGGAAGGGAGGGTTATTCACCCAGGATAACCCAGGGTAGGGAGGGTTATTCACCGAGGATAACCCAGGGTAGGGAGGGTTATTCACCCAGGATAAACCAGGGTAGGGAGGGTTATTCACCCAGGATAAAACAGGGTAGGTAGGTTTATTCACCCAGTATAACCAAGGGCAGGGATGGTTATTCACCCAGGATAAACCAGGGTAGGAAGGGTTATTCACCCAGGATAACCCAGGGAAGGAAGGATTATTCACCCAGGATAACACAGGGTAGGGAGGGTTATTCACCAAGTATAAACCAGGGTAGGGAGGGTTATTCACCTAGGATAAACCAGGGTATTGAGGGTTCTTCACCCATGATAAACCAGGATAGGGAGGTTTACTCACCCAGGATAACCCAGGTAGGGAGGGTTATTCACCAGGATAAACCAGGGTAGGGAGGGTTATAACTTAGGATAACCCAGGATAGGGAGGTTTATACACCCAGGATAACCCAGGATAGGAGGGTTATTCACCCAGGATAAACCAGGGTAGGGAGGGTTATTCACCCAGGATAACCCAGGGTAGGGAGGGTTATTCACCCTGGATAAACCAGGGTAGGAAGGGTTATTAACCTAGTATAACCCAGGGTAGGGAGGGTTATTCACCCAGGATAAACCAGGGTAGGGTTATTCACCCAGGATAAACCAGGGTAGGGTTATTCACCCAGGATAACCCAGGAAACGGAGGGTTATTCACCCAGGATAACCCAGAGTAGGGAGGGTTATTCACCCAGGATAAAACAGGGTAGGGAGGGTTATTAACCCAGGGTAACCAAGGGTAGGGAGGGTTATTCACCCAGGATAACCCAGGATAGGGAGGGTTATTCAACCAGGATAAACCAGGGTATGGAGTTATTCACCCAGGATAACCCAGAGTAGGGAGAGTTATTCGCTCAGGATAACCAAGGGTAGGGAATGTTATTTACCCAGGATAACCCAGGGTAGGGAGGGTTATTCATCCAGGATAACCCAGGGTAGAGAGGGTTATTCACCCAGGATAACCCATGGTAAGGAGGGTTAATCTCCCAGGATAACCCAGGGTATTGAGGGTTACTCACCCAGGATAACCCAGGGTAGGGAATATTATTCACCCAGGATTACCCAGGGTAGGGAAGGTTATACACCCAGGATAACCCAGGATAGGGAGGCTTACTCACCCAGGATAACCCAGGGTAGAGAGGCTTACTCACCTTGGATAACCCAGGGTATGGAGGGTTACTCCCCAGGATAACCCAATAAAGTCAGTGTTTCATCGATAACTGTATGTCCTATTTCCTTTGTGGTCCTACAATCTTGTCCCCCAGGATGCCACTCACACCAGTCACCTAACACCCAGTTACGTACTGCTAGGCGAACAGGGACAGCAGGTGTAAGGAAACATGTCGGGGATTGAACCATGGACACCCAGCATGTGACACAAGAGCATTGTCAGCTGAGCCATGGGACAAGGGTTTATATAAATCTCCCGTATGATCCATTAAGTTCTGAAACAATTTTTTTTTATTAAATTGAAGAGATCATTTTTCTCTAGGTAACAAAACAAACAAAATTGAAATACAAACAATACTTACATATGGCGGTATGTGGCAACATTGTGTGCTGGTGATGTGTGACAACATTGGATGCTGGCCGTGTGTGGCAACATTGGGTGCTGGCGGTGTGTGTGGCAACATTGTGTGCTGGTGGTGTGTGGCAACATTGTGTTCTGGCGGTGTGTGTGGCAACATTGTGTGCTGGCGGTGTGTGTGGCAACATTGTGTGCTGGTGGTGTGTGGCAACATTGTGTGCTGGCGGTGTGTGTGGCAACATTGGGTGCTGGCGGTGTGTGTAGCAACATTGTGTGCTGGTGGTGTGTGGCAACATTGTGTGCTGGTGGTGTGTGGCAACATTGTGTGCTGATGGTGTGTGGCAACATTGTGTGCTGGTGGTGTGTGGCAACATTGTGTGCTGGCGGTGTGTGTGGCAACATTGTGTGCTGGCGGTGTGTGTGGCAACATTGGGTGCTGGCGGTGTGTGTGGCAACATTGTGTGCTGGCGGTGTGTGTGGCAACATTGGGTGCTGGCGGTGTGTGTGGCAACATTGGGTGCTGGCGGTGTGTGTGGCAATATTGGGTGCTGCCACTCCATGCGTAATAATTGAAATTTATTTTATAATATATTTAATATTAAGTATAACTATAATCTTTTTGAACACTGTCAGTTATTTTCAATTATATTCGTGTGAAAACAGTGCGTCAAAAAAGTACATACATTATTTACATCATATTCATTCACCAAAAACTTCTAATGTTTCTTTCATATTTATTGTTTGTAATGTTCTGTTATGTATGTACACTACAGCAGCTGGTCATGGTGTCAGAACTCTTGTAGGGTCTTGTATAGGTCTATGAAAGACTCCATCAGTCACTCTGCTGGTCATGGTGTCAGAAATCTTGTAGGGTCTTCTATAGGTCTATGAAACACTCCATCAGTCACTCTGCTGGTCATGGTGTCAGAAATCTTGTAGGGTCTTCTATAGGTCTATGAAACACTCCATCAGTCACTCTGCTGGGCATGGTGTCAGAACTCTTGCAGGGTCTTGTAGAGGTCTATGAAACACTCCATCAGCTCCATAGCTCCGTGTCTTCCTTTGCGGATAACACCCGGATTGCCATGACAGTGACCTCCTTTGAAGACACTGCAAAACTCCAAGTGGACATCAACCAAATCTTCGAATGGGCCACTCAAAACAATATGAAGTTCAACGAGGAGAAATTTCAACTACTCAGATATGGAAAACTTGAGGAAATAAAAAAAATATCAAGGTATACGACAAATTCTGACCATACAATCGAACGAAAAAGAAATGTGAAGGACTTGAGAGTGATAATGTCAGAGGATCTCGCTTTTAAAGACCACAACAATGTATCTACCTCATCGGCTAAGAAAATGATAGGATGGATAATGAGAACCTTCAAGACTAGGGACGCCAAGCCCATGATGACACTCTTCAAATCACTTGTTCTCTCTAGGCTGGAATACTGCCGTACACTAACAGCCCCCTTCAAGGCTGGCGACAATGCAGACCTGGAGTGTACAAATAACTTTCACAGCACACGTAAGTACGATAAAGCACCTAAATTAAAGGGAACGGTTGAAGGTCCTTGATCTGTATTCCCTGGAACGCAGGCGAGAGATACACATGGAAATATACACTTGGAAGGTCCTAGAGGGATTGGTACCAAACCTGCACACGAAAATCACTCCCTATGAAAACAAAAGACTCGGCAGGAGATACAACATTCCCCCAATGAAAAGCAGGGGCGCCATGAGTACACTGAGAGACAACACCATAAGTGTCTGGGGCCCAAGACTGTTCAACTGCCTCCCAGCATACATTAGGGGATTACCAATGGACCCCTGGCTGTCTTCAAGAAGGCACTGGACAGACACCTAAAGTCAGTACACGACCAACCGGGCTGTGGTTCGTACATCAGTTTGCGTGCGGCCGACAGTAAAAGCCTGGTTGATCAGACCCTGATCCACCATGAGGCCTGGTCTCAGACCTGGCCGCGGGGACGTTGACCCCCGAAACCCTCTCCAGGTAAACTCCAGGTAATCAGTCACTCTACTGGTCATGGTGTCAGAACTCTTGTAGGGCCTTGTATAGGTCTATGAAACACTGCATCAGTCACTCTGTGGGTCATGGTATCAGAACTCCTGTGGTGTGAAAACAGTGAACTTCTAGCTGGTTGTCTTTTAATTAACAGGAAATAATGTGGGAAAGCAATTATCTACCGTTAAACGAGGTGGTAACTGGTCGCCATTACGGCGGTGGCCTTGAAGGATTTGTTACATGGAATTTGTTTATTATTTGTCTTATGACTGACAAGCTCAACTCGGGTCTGTTCCCCAATTCTCACTTATTACATATTGTAGGAATTTAACATTGCACTGTTTATGAGGTGGACCAACGTGAACACTTGAATTATTGGCTTTTCTTTTCAGTGTACCAGTTTGATTCATTTCACAATGAAAGAAACTGGTACAATGGTGGTCAGCAATATCACGTGCTGTTTGTCATGCCATCATAATTCCATGATATTTGTATGCAACACTTACGTTTCACCATCACCCAAACCTGCATTGAACTTGTTCCACTCACTGTGCCACACACGTCAGTATTGTTCAATATCACAAAAATTCCGAATAAAAGGTGTGTGAACCAATTATACGTGTATAAAGCAAGGCCTTCACCATAATATTGTTCCATAATTTTCTTCACATGTTTTTTACTTCGTATTACAAATAAATAACCATTTGTAATAAACGACTGTTTGGGATACTGAGTAAACTATCAGATTTTCAATATTTATTATATTATTAATATAAAAACATACTCTGAATAAAAACATAATCTTATAATTTGTGTAAAAACATATCTCTTTATACACATTTATAACAATTTAAAACGTAGTAAAACATCACAAGTAAAACAATCATAAAAATTCAGTGCAGTGTCAGATGTCGCTGCCATCAACGTGTCACACAAGACACCACCACACCTCTAGTCATGACACGCTTTCTCAACCGTGTCCTCAAGACACCCTTGTCTCTGTGTTATGACAAAACACTCCTTCGATTGTGTCCCACGACACCTTCTCTGTGCCACATGGCACGCCCCCTGTGTCACGACTCCGTCTTTAAAACCCTTGTCACCGCATCATCCGACACCAACACAAAATCACACGACTATTCCACTTGTGTCGTGCCACCAGTTGTCACTACACCAATGAACACACACTGCCTGAAATCACTCGGAGTAAACACCAGTGACGCTACAACTCAGTGACACTTTCAGGTACAGTCTCACAACTCCGGGTACAGTTTCAGGTACAACATTGTCGCTGCCGTCTCTCTCGCAGGACACGTACATTCTCCAAGATACAGCACATTCTCCAAGTGCAGGGGAGAGTCCAGGTACATTCTCCAAGTGCAGGGGAGAGTCCAGGTACATTCTCCAAGTGCAGGGGAGAGTCCAGGTACATTCTCCAAGTGCAGGGGAGAGTCCAGGTACATTCTCCAAGTGCAGGGGAGAGTCCAGGTACATTCTCCAAGTGCAGGGGAGAGTCCAGGACATTCTCCAAGTGCAGGGAGAGTCCAGGTACATTCTCCAAGTGCAGGGAAGTCCAACATTCTCCAATGCAGGAGAGTCCAGGTCACACTCCAATGAACCAGCGAGAGTCCAGGTACATCTCCAAGTGCAGGGAGAGTCCAGGTACATTCTCCAAGTGCAGGGAGAGTCAGGTACATTCTCCAAGTGCAGGAGAGCAGTCTCCAAGATCAGTACATTCTCCAAGTGCAGGGAGAGTCCAGGTACATTCTCCAAGTGCAGGGAGAGTCCAGGTACATTCTCCAAGTGCAGGGAGAGTCCAGGTACATTCTCCAAGTGCAGGGAGAGTCCAGGTACATTCTCCAAGTGCAGGGGAGAGTCCAGGTACATTCTCCAAGTGCAGGGAGAGTCCAGGTACATTCTCCAAGTGCAGGGAGAGTCCAGGTACATTCTCCAAGTGCAGGGAGAGTCCAGGTACATTCTCCAAGTGCAGGGGAGAGTCCAGGTACATTCTCCAAGTGCAGGGAGAGTCCAGGTACATTCTCCAAGTGCAGGGAGAGTCCAGGTACATTCTCCAAGTGCAGGGAGAGTCCAGGTACATTCTCCAAGTGCAGGGGAGAGTCCAGGTACATTCTCCAAGTGCAGGGGAGAGTCCAGGTACATTCTCCAAGTGCAGGGGAGAGTCCAGGTACATTCTCCAAGTGCAGGGGAGAGTCCAGGTACATTCTCCAAGTGCAGGGGAGAGTCCAGGTACATTCTCCAAGTGCAGGGGAGAGTCCAGGTACATTCTCCAAGTGCAGGGAGAGTCCAGGTACATTCTCCAAGTGCAGGGAGAGTCCAGGTACATTCTCCAAGTGCAGGGAGAGTCCAGGTACATTCTCCAAGTGCAGGGAGAGTCCAGGTACATTCTCCAAGTGCAGGGAGAGTCCAGGTACATTCTCCAAGTGCAGGGAGAGTCCAGGTACATTCTCCAAGTGCAGTGAGAGTCCAGAGACAATTCTCCAAGTGCAGGAGAGTCCAGGTATTCTCAAGTGCAGAGAGTCAGGAATTCCAAGTGCAGGGTAGAGTCAGGTACATTCTCAAGTGCAGGAGAGTCAGGACATTCTCAAGTGCAGAGATATCAAGTACATTCTCCAAGTGCAGGAGAGTCCAGGTACATTCTCCAAGTGCATCATATCAATGTTTATTGCAGTAAGTCTATATATCAGAAATATAGATTGTAATGTCATAGAGAATTAAGTCATTATAGGTGAGGGAGTCGGACATTCTCGGCAGGTACACTCCAATGTGCAGGTAGCACACTAATGTGTTGTAGAGGCTGTAACGCTCTCAGTGAGAGTATGGTTGACACCCTCTAGGAGAGTCTGGTGGACACTCTCTACTAGAGTCTGGTGGACACTGGCAGTCAAGCCGGCTCGGAAGTCAAACATCAGGTCTGATGACGTAACCCCCTTGACTGCCGGCCGGTAAGGTAACTACCTAACAACCGTTGTTAGGTAGGGGGCCGTAACACTTCGTATGTATCATTTAAATGACAGTCTTCCCAGACGAGAATGGTCTGGGGTCAGCAATGTTTACTTCACATATATGACCTGATCTATTTTCACTAGCGGCCGCTTTATTCTCAAAGCTTTAAATATCCTCATTGGTGTCACTATCCTCATTGTCAGAATTTTTTTTTGAGGAATTAAAGGAGAGTATTCCTTAGAGTGAATGTAAAGCACCTGCAGTTAATAGTTAATATAGACAGTATCACGTAGTTTTCACAATGTACTGGGCAGCCTGAGATTTCTTCACACTAGCACACACCTGCTGCGCACACCTGTTGCGCACACCTGTTGCGCACACCCATTCTTTGTAGTGAAGGCCGCTCTTATTTCTCGCACCAAAATTTGAAGATGGCAGACATATGACACGAATTCGCGTCACCAACACTTGGTGCCATGACGCGAATTTGCTTAGTCGGACTTTAATGGCTAAGAAGGTACGAGGAAGAAATATATCTATGTCCACCTGACTGCTAAATAATTAGCTTATTGTGTCACTATCAGGACCTTCTATCATAGACTGCAATGCTAAGGCTATCTACCATATATACTTAGTGGACCTTGTATTAGTTACACATGTACATCTGCTTGTTAAGGCAACTTTCTAATCAGCCAGTACTGTGGTAGTTCCTCAATGCCTAAAAGCTTACCAAACCATACCACGGGTGGGGTTCGAACCCGCGGTCAGAGAGTCTCAAAACTCCAGACCGTTGGTGTTCAGACTAAACATCAGACTGGAGAAGAAATTTATGAACTTAATGACTTTGACCGTGGAATGATAGTTGGTATCAGACGGGGTTGTTTGAGTGTCTCAGATACTGCTGATCTCCTGGGATTTTCACGCACAAACTCTAGAGTTTACAGAAAATAGTATGAAAAACATAAAACATCTGGTGAACGGCAATTATTTGGTCGAAAATGCCTTGTTGAAAGAGGTCGCAGCAGAATGGCCAGACTGGTTCCAGCTGACAGGAAGGCGACAGTAACTCAAATAACCACACGTTATAACAGTCATAAGCAGAAAAGCATCTCTGAATAGACAACACGTCAAAACTTGAAGTGGATGGTTAATGCAGCAGAAAACCCCAACGGGTTCCACTCCTGTCAGCTAAGAACAAAAAAGAGAGGCTACCGTGGGCAGAGGTTCACCAAAATTGAACAGAAGAAGAAAAAACGTTGCTTGGTCTGACAAATCGTCATTTCGTCTGCGACAGGCAGATGGTAGGGTCAGAATCTGGCATATGCAACATGAATCCACGGATCCTTCCTGCTTTGTGTCGATGGATCAGGCTGGTGGTGGTGATGTAATGGTGTGGGGATGCTTTTCTGGCACACAGTAAGCCGCATAATACCAACTGAGCATCATTTATATGTCACAGGCTACCTGGGTATTTGTGGTGACCTTGTGCATCCCTTCATGACCACAGTCTACCAGACTTCTAGCTACTTCCTGCTACTTCTAGCAGGATAACACACCACGTCATTGAGAGACAACACAATAAGTGTCCGGGGCCCAAGACTGTTCAACTGCCTCCCGGCATACATAAGGGGGATTAACAATGGATCCCTGGCTGTTTTCAAGAAGGCACTGGACAGGCACCTTAAGTCAGTACCTGACCAACCGGGCTGTGGTTCGTACGTCAGTTTGCGTGCGGCCAGCAATAATCGCCTGGTTGATCAGACACTGATCCCCCATGAGGCCTCGATTCAGACTGAGCCGTGGGGGCGTTGACCCCGAAACCCTCTCCAGGTAAACTCGTAAACTCCAGGTAAACGTCACAAAGCATCTTCTCAAGTTGATTCCATGTGCATGCAATGAGTTCATTGTACCCCAGTGGCCTCCACAGTCACCGGATCTCAATCCAATAGACCACCTTTGGGATGTGGTGGAACGGGAGATTCGTAGCATGAATATTTATGCCGATACATCTGCAGCAGCTGCGTGATACTATCATGTTAACATCGACCAGAATCTCTAAGGAATGTTTCCAGCACCTTGTTGAGTATATGCCACGTAGAATTGAGGCTTTTCTGGGGGCAAAGCGAGGCGTTATACAGTACTAGAAGGATGAACCTGATTAAGTGGCCTCTGGATGTGCATAAAAGGTTGATCATTACCTCTATACACTCCAGCAGCTAGAAACCCTTTTGAAGGGTTTCTACTTTTCCCCAAACTCCCTTTACACATGACCCAGAGAATAGATAGTAAGTTTTATTTTATTTTATAATAACATTATTATAACACATCAAACCTGTTGTCCTAATCCTTTAAATTGTAATTCTCGCATTGGAATACAAAACACCTCAGCATGCAGCTATTCTATTCTATTCTATGTGATTTGCCGGTATGGATCCCAGCCCGGGTCTCTTCCAATTTGGTGACCCGGCATCGGCTCCCCGGTAGGGAAGTGTCATGTATCGACGGTAAAGGTACATGTGTAGCATTCCTTTGGTGGGAAGAGAGGTCCTCTCCGAATCTATGGACAAACTACGTCCCAAAAGGAGCATGCGGCTACTTGGATACCAGCTCTTGAATCAAGAGAGAATAGTTTTTAGCTCGTACGGTACATACATATGTAATGTGATCTCTAACTGGTCCAAATGCCCCGAATCCTTTTAATACCTATAAACGAATTCTTTATTTATTTTATACCTAACCTTAAATTATATAATGAAATCTAAGTATATTACATTGTATTCAGTAAATTAAATATGGAAATAATTATCCAAACTGGTTGCCAACCAATGGACTATTTAGATATTTAGGTAATCAAACTTTTTCACATAGTTATGGTAAATCTGGCTGCTGCTCCAGCACACCGATTTTCACTCAGACATTCCTGATGATCTTCCAGGGTTGCCTCTGACAATGATGATCTTCCAGGGTTGCCTCTGACAATGATGATCTTCCAGGGTTGCCTCTGACAATGATGATCTTCCAGGGTTGCCTCTGACAATGATGATCTTCCAGGGTTGCCTCTGACAATGATGATCTTCCAGGGTTGCCTCTGACAATGATGATCTTCCAGGGTTGCCTCTGACAATGATGATCTTCCAGGGTTGCCTCTGACAATGATGATCTTCCAGGGTTGCCTCTGACAATGATGATCTTCCAGGGTTTCCTCTGACAATGATGGTCTTCCAGGGTTGCCTCTGACAATGATGGTCTTCCAGGGTTGCCTCTGACAATGATGATCTTCCAGGGTTGCCTCTGACAATGATGATCTTCCAGGGTTGCCTCTGACAATGATGATCTTACAGGGTTGCCTCTGACAATGGGAAAAGGTTTACGCGATTATTGTCCAATTTGACTAATTCATCTACAGTTCTGTGGCTTAATATAAATTGAATCTGCCCATTCATAGCACTCACACAATATCATCACCTGATTAACTTGATCAAAAGCCACTTTGACATGAGACAATCATTGTTACTAATAATTATGTCTCCTGGTTACCTGCAGGTTCTGTTGTTAGGTGTAGGTTTATCGCAAAGACGTTACATTACTGAAGTCAGATAATAATCTCTCTCTACAACCAAAGATCAATTACCTTATTCAGCTGTGGTAAATTTTCTTAAGTTGTTCAGGTCCATTAGAGTCGACATCTGCATATAAAGTTGCTTACATGACAGCGGTTCACAGTACCTACGATAGAACCGAACGTTATGTGGAGTCCTGGGGATGGTAAACTTCCAAACTCACCTACTAATGGATCATTCACATATGATTACAATACAATAAATCCATTTCGACGTTAGTACTATTGCATTATAGCAAAATCACCAGTAGCTCCGTTCACCCATAGGTTCCTCTATGGTAGTAAGACAGGTGAACGACAACAACAACAAAAATAGCTAATGCTCTTCCAGCTGTCGTAGTGAAAATTAAATGTTCTGAAATTTAAAAAAGGTGCAATATATCTAATCCTTTTCTTTTTGTAGTGATGAGGACCTAGATACTTATAAGCTGTAGCACTGATTCGACTGCAGGTCAAATATTTCCCAAAATAAACAATAGTGTCATTACGATTTCGTGAGTAATTTCCCAATAAATTTCCTGATGTTCTGTCATGGTTGAGGGATCCGCTATATATTACATAAAGTCCATTGTACATGTCCATGTAGCACCTTCTCATAAGAATCTCTTGTAAATAACTCAGTAATCCAGTGATTTTTAGTCAAAATACAAACAAAAACTAGAAGTCGCTCAAGATATTCATATTCTGAACAGTAAACCTCCTCTCGTGCAAATTTTAATTAATCCTTGAAAGGATCTGGGAATTCGAATTTGAAGATTAGAGCAATGTGCCCTTTCAGACAGATAGCGATTAGTTTCATACGTTTCTGACAATTAAGTCATTTAATTTACTGATGATAAAACCTGGCCTTAGAGGCGTTCACGATCATCTGGACGAACAACCTCTACGAAGTTATTGAACAAAACCATCTTCACTAAATCATTAAAGATGGCAACACCTGCTGCCTTGAATTATGTGGTATTCATATAAGACTGTCCAGGATGACGCCTTTTCAGCTTAACGTTACGTCTATATTTCTCCAATATCCACTGCTATGCATCGAGGATAATAGAATTCACAGTTGTAATTCACAAAATACTTATCCCAAAAGCTAGAGGTAGATTCTTGTACCTTCCCACTCAATGCTGTGTGACCACGTCTTGTCCAGTGCTCAGTCAGCTACCGCAAAGCTCGGGTGTGATTCTTAGACGATTCGAAAAAAACATTCAGGCTCTGATTAAAAAAAAAAAAAAATGTGTCACAAGAAACAGATATTTGTACACTAAAATGCTCCTTAAACATACAATTATATTGTTACCTTTCATTTTCTGTATTATATTCATCCTTGGCACAATGGTTCCTGGTCTGGTGTAGAGTAACCTTCCCTTATACGAGTGCTAATGAAGCAGATGGATCCTGAGCTAAATCTCTCCTGCCGCTACTGCCTCCTTGACAGGCGGACTGTCAGGTAAATGCTCAAGTGTGGTATCGTAAGTTACGAGGAAGTATACTGAGTGGGAAGGGGGATGGGGGGGATTAACACGAATCTTGCTGCAGATTAAATCACAGAGTTGTAATGCAGTTAAATGGAGATGATATTCAATAACAAAGGAACGAGAAATACGGCAACAACGCTGTGGCGTCACTCAAGCAGCACTAAAACAATGCAGTTATGCAAAACAATAACACAATGCAACCTCAACGCAAGGCAGCAGCAATGTAAGGCAGCAAACATAATACAACAAAATGACTCGGGACAGGAACCTCATATTATGAGCACACGTACTTTTAAAAGACCTGTTGTATCCGGATGTATAGGAACTGTAGTAGCAAGGATGAAATAAAAAATGCGGTCAAGACTTTTTTAAGTATTAAAGTAAACACCAGATAGCTACTTTTGAATATCTTTATATACTACCCACTAAGATTATATAAAGTTATATATAAGGGCGCCTGGCAAACCTAAGAATAGCTTTCCGACAACTAAGTAAGGAGTCCTTCAATACACTGTACATCGTGTACGTCAGGTGCATATTGGAGTATGAAGCACCAGTATGGAACCCACATTTCGTCAAAAACGTCAAGAAATTACAGAAAGTGCAAAAGTTTGCAACAAGACTAGTCCCGGAGCTAAGGAAGTCCTACCAGGATAGGTTAAGGGAACTCAACCTGATGACAATGCAGGACAGAAGGGAGAGAGGAGAACATGATAACGACTTATCAGATACTAAGAGGAACTGACAATGTGGATAGAGACAATATTTCAGAGATGGGATAGAGGAACAAGGGGCCACACCCAGATGAGTCATAGGGATGTAAGGAAGTATTTCTTTAGCCTTAGAGTTGTCAGGAAGTGGAATAATCTGGAGATTGAAGTAGTGGAGGCAAGTTCCATACATAGCTTTAAGAAGAGGTATGATAAAACTCATGGAGCAGGGAGAGAGTGACTTAGTATCGACTAGTGAAGAGGCGGGGCCAGGAGCTATGACTCGACCCCTGCAACCACATATAGGTGAGTACACACACACACACACACACACACACACACACTGGTGTGACTGGTAGGGACTCCAAGGACCCAGGGATCAGAGGAGAATGGTTCTGGTAGGGAAGAATGGATGGAAGAGCAGTGCAAAAGGATGGAACAAGAGGGGGAGAGAAAACTAGGAGAGCTTTCTGTGAAATTGGAAAAGAGGTTGGAGGAGGAGAAGACTTGGGAGTCATAAGTCGAAGCTGCAGTAGCCAGGCTAAGGGTCCTAGAAGATGAGGTAAACGGATTGAAGTGGGTTACAGGGGTACTGACAAGAGAAGAGATAGTATCTGAAGCTCGAGCACCCCTACTGAACGAGGGGCATAACGGGAAGGAAGGAGATATAACTTACGCTAAGGCCCTATCAGCCTACCAAGCAAGGCCAAGGAGTGAAGGGGGAGAGCAGTTGGGTGCAGGTGGAGAGGGGAATAGGTCAAATACAGAGGCACGACCATGCCACCAAGAGCTACAGGAAAAAATAAGGGAGAAAATGGCCATGGACAGGAACCAGAGTCACAGAGGGAAAGGCAATGGGAGGAGGAGAGGGCAAAGGTCAGTGTTTATTTATGGGCTCCAGGAGAGTGAGGGAAGGACACACACTGAAAAACGGCAGGCAGAAAGAAAGGAGATTGAGAACATCATCAAAGAAATAGGTGAAGAGAACATGTCCGAGATTGTAAATTTTCAGAGAATAGGGGGGTACGTGAAGGGGAGAAAACGACCAATCAAGCTGATTTTCAGGACAGAAACAGTGCGAAACAGGATCCTCTAAGAGAAACCACGGTTAAAGGAATCAGAAGAATACAAGAGGGTGTTCCTAGACCGAGACAGAACAAAAACAGAACGACAGCAGCTGAAGGAGAGGATACAAAAGCAAAGGGAGCTAGGAGGAGAGACAAAGACAGAATCAGCAAAGGACAAACAGATCAGGGCAGAGCAACACAGAAGCATCCCAGAACCCCACAACCAATCACACTATCCAAACACAAACCACAATAACCCACCCAACACTCCGCTATAGAATCCCGCAGTACACTGCCAGGACCCCCACCCACACCAACCCCCCAAAACACAGTGTTGGAGAGGAAACTGAAGGTAAGGTACACCAACACTGATGGAATAACAAAAAAGTGGGAGGATTGGCATGAAAGAGTCAAAGAGGCATCACCAGACATCATAGCTTTCACAGAAACCAAGCTCACAGGTATGATAACAGATTCCATCTTTCCAACAGGATATCAGATCCAGTGGAAAGACAGAGGAAACAGAGGGGATGGAGTGGTACTGCTGATCAAAAACCGATGGGATTTTGATGACCTGGAGAGAGGAGAGGCAAGAGATTACATAATAGGATCGCTTCAGTCTGGAGGTCCCAAGGTGGCAATTGCAGTGATGTATAACCCACCACAGAACAGCAGGAGGCCAAGGCAAGAGTATGATGATAGTAATAGAGCGATGGTTGACACTCTGACTGAAGTGGCCAGAAGGGCTCATGCGAGCAGGGCGAAGCTACTGATCATGGGTGACTTCAACCACAAGGAAATCGATTGGTAGAACTTGGAGCCACATGGGGGCCAAGAAATGTGGAGGGCAAAGATGATGGAGGTGGTACTGGAAAACGTCATGTACCAACACGTAAGGGACGCTACCAGAGAGAGAGAGAAAGGAGAGGATGAACCAGCGAGACTGGACCTAATATTCATCTTGAGTAGTGCAGATATTGAGGACATCACATTTGAAAGACCCCTTGGGGTCAGTGATCATTTGGTTTTAAGCTTCGAATACACAGTAGAGTTACAAGTGGAGGGGGAAGCAGGAAGAGCTGGACGAATGAAGCCAAACTACAAGGAAGGGGACTATGCAGGCATGAAGAACTTCCTGAATGGGGTTCAGTGGGACAGAGAACTGGCAGGGAAGTCAGTAAACGAGATGATGGAATATGTGACAACAATATGCAAGGAAGCTGAGGAGAGGTTTGTACCCAAGGGTAACAGGAATAATGAAAAAGCCAGGATGAGCCCGTGGTTCACCCAAAGGTGCAGGGAGGCCAAAACCAAGTGTGCTAGGGAATGGAAGAAGTATAGAAGGCAAAGGACCCAGGAGAATAAGGAGAGCAGTCGTAGAGCCAGGAATGAATATGCCAAGGTAAGAAGGGAGGCCCATCGACAATATGAAAATGACATAGCAGGGAAAGTCAAATCTGAACCAAAGCTGTTGTACAGCCACATCAGGAGGAAAACAACAGTCAAGGACCAGGTGATCAGGCTAAGGAAGGAAGGATGAGAGATCACAAGAAACGACCGCGAAGTATGTGAGGAACTCAACATGAGATTCAAAGAAGTGTTCACAGAGGAGACAGAATGGACTCCAGAAAGACGGAGAGGTGGGGTACACCACCAAGTGCTGGACATAATACATGCAACCGAGGAAGGAGTGAAGAGGCTGCTGAGTGAGCTAGATACCTCAAAGGCGATGGGGCCGGACAACATCTCTCCATGGGTCCTGATAGAGGGAGCAGAGGCGCTATGTGTACCACTAACAACAATATTCAACACATCTATCGAAACAGGGAGGCTGCTTGAGGTATGGAAGACAGCAAATGTAGTCCCAATTTTTAAAAAAGGAGACAGACATGAAGCACTAAACTACAGACCAGTGTCATTGACATGTATAGTATGCTAAGTCATGGAGAAGATTATCAGATGAGTGGTGGAACACCTAGAAACGAATTAGCTTATCAATGACGGCCAACACGGATTCAGGGATGGGAAATCCTGTGTCACAAACCTTCTGGAGTTCTATGACAAGGTGACAGCAGTAAGACAAGAGAGAGAGAGGGGTGGGTATATTGCATTTTCTTGGACTGTAAGAAGGCGTTTGACACAGTTCCACACAAGAGATTAGTGCAAAAACTGGAGGAACAGGCAGGGATAACAGGGAAGGCACTCCAATGGATTAGGGAATATCTCTCACGAAGACAGCAGCGAGTCATGGTACGTGGCGAGGTGTAGGAGTGGGGTTCCACAGGGGTCAGTCCTAGGACCGGTGCTGTTTCTGCTATTTGTGAACGACATGAGGGAAGGAATAGACTCCGAAGTGTCCCTGTTTGCAGATGATGTAAAGTTGATGAGAAGAATTCAATCGGACGGGGACCAGGCAGAACTACAAAGGGATCTGGACAGGCTGCAAGCCTGGTCCAGCAATTGGCTCCTGGAGTTCAACCCCACCAAGTGCAAAGTCATGAAGATTGGGAAAGGGCAAAGAAGATCGCAGACAGAGTACAGTCTAGGGGGGCCAGAGACTACAAACCTCAATCAAAGAAAAAGATCTTGGGGTGAGTATAACACCAGGTACATCTCCAGAGGCGCACATCAACCAAATAACTGCTGCAGCACACGGGCGCTTAGCAAACCTAAGAACATCATTCCGACATCTTAATAAAGAATCGTTCAGGACCCTGTACACTGTGTACGTTAGACCCATATTGGAGTATGCAGCACCAGTTTGGAACCCACACCTAGCCAAGCACGTAAAGAAGCTAGAGAAAGTGCAAAGGTTTGCAACAAGACTAGTCCCGGAGCTAAGGGGTATGTCCTACGAGGAGAGGTTAAGGAAAATCGACCTGACGACACTGGAGGACAGGAGAGATAGGGGGGGACATGATAACGACATATAAAATACTGAGAGGAATTGACAAGGTGGACAGAGATGTTCCAGAGATGGGACACATCAACGAGGGGACACAGTTGGAAGTTGAAGACTCAGATGAATCACAGGGATGTTAGGAAGTATTTCTTCAGTCACAGAGTAGTCAGGAAGTGGAATAGTTTGGGAAGCGATGTAGTGGAGGCAGGTTCCATACATAGCTTTAAGCAGAGGTATGATAAAGCTCATGGTGCAGGGAGAGTGACCCAGTAGCGGCCAGTGAAGAGGCGGGGCCAGGGGCTATGACTCGACCCCTTCAAGCACAACTAGGTGAGTACAACTAGGTGAGTAGTACACATACGCAATCACTCATATTCACACGCACACATGCACACTCAAAGGCAACATTTTTATACGTGATATAAAACACGCTAATACAAGTGTAGATGGCAGCAAATTTATACAGCATTCAGTCAGGCAGGTTATTTACATACAACCATGCATAATTTATTTGAATTGGTTGTTGTGGTGAATATGAAGGATGGTGTTGTGGTTGTAAGAGTTGTGGTAGCCATGAAAGATGATGTTGTGGTTGTTATAAGAGTTGTGGTAGCCATGAAGGATGATATTATGGTTCTTGTAAAAGTTGTGGTAGCCATGAAAGATGATGTTATGGTTGTAAGAGTTGTGGTAGCCATGAAAGATGATGTTATGGTTGTAAGAGTTGTGGTAGCCATGAAAGATGATGTTATGTTGTAAGAGTTGTGGTAGCCATGAAAGATGATGTTATGGTTGTAAGAGTTGTGGTAGCCATGAAAGATGATGTTATGGTTGTAAGAGTTGTGGTAGCCATGAAAGATGATGTTATGTTGTAAGAGTTGTGGTAGCCATGAAAGATGATGTTATGGTTGTAAGAGTTGTGGTAGCCATGAAAGATGATGTTATGGTTGTAAGAGTTGTGGTAGCCATGAAAGATGATGTTATGGTTGTAAGAGTTGTGGTAGCCATGAAAGATGATGTTATTGTTGTAAGAGTTGTGGTAGCCATGAAGAACGATGTTGTGGTTGTTGTAAGAGTTGTGGTAGCCATGAAAGATGATGTTATAGTTGTAAGAGTTGTGGTAGCCATGAAAGATGATGTTATGGTTGTAAGAGTTGTGGTAGCCATGAAAGATGATGTTATGGTTGTAAGAGTTGTGGTAGCCATGAAAGATGATGTTATTGTTGTAAGAGTTGTGGTAGCCATGAAGAACGATGTTGTGGTTGTTGTAAGAGTTGTGGTAGCTATGAAGGATGATGTTGTGGTCGTTGTAAGAGTAATGGTGATGTGCTTGTGGTAATGGTGCTGGTGGTTCTGGTAATGATGATGGTTATGAAGGCGATTTTGTTGGTAGTAGTGATAGCTGTGAAAGTTTTGATTGAGGTGGTGGTGATAGTGGTTGTGGTAGTGGTAGCGGTTGTAGTAGTGGGGGGTGGTAGTGGTGGTGGTGGTAGCGGTTGTACTAGTAATGGTAGTTGTGGTAGTGGTGGTGGTAGTGGTGGTGACTGTGGTTGTGGTAGTGATAGTGATAGTGGTTGTGGTAGTGGTGGTGATAGTGGTTGTGGTAGTGATGGTGATAGTGGTGGTGATAGTGGTTGTGGTAGTGGTTGTGGTAGTGGTGGTTATAGTGGTGGTGATAGTGGTTGTGGTAGTGGTTGTGGTAGTGGTTGTGGTAGTGGTTGTAGTACTGGTAGTGGTTGTGATTGTGGTAGTGGTGATGGCAGTGGTTGTGGTAGTGTTGTGGTAGTGGTGGTAATGGTTGTGGTAGTGGTTGTGCTAGTTAGGGTGGTAGTGATTGTGGTAGTGGTAGTGGTTGTGGTAGTTGTTGTGCTAGTTAGTGTGGTAGTGGTTGTGGTAGTGGTTGTGTTAGTGTTTGTGGTTGTGGTAGTGGTGGTAGTGGTTGTGGTAGTGGTGGTAGTCGTGGTAGTAGTAGTTGTGGTAGTGGCTATGGTAGTGGTGGTGGTAGTGGTGGTGGTAGTGGTGGTGGTAGTGGTGGTAGTAGTGGTGGTGGTAGTGGTGGTGTTAGTGGTGGTGATAGTGGTTTTGGTAGTGGTTGTGGTAGTGGTGGTGGAAATGGTTGTGGTACTGGTTGTGGTTGTGGTAGTTGTTGTGCTAGTTAGGGTGGTAGTGGTTGTAGTAGTGGTTGTGTTAGTGTTTTTGGTAGTGGTTGTGGTGGTGGTAGTGGTTGTGGTAGTGGTTGTAGTGGTTGTGGTAGGGGTGGTAGTCGTGGTAGTAGTAGTTGTGGTTGTGGCTGTGGTAGTGGTGGTGGTAGTGGTGGTGCTAGTGGTTGTTGTAGTGGTTGTGGTAGTGGTGGTGATAGTGGTTTTGGTAGTGGTTGTGCTAGTTAGGGTGGGAGTGATTGTGGTAGTGGTAGTGGTTGTGGTAGTTGTTGTGCTAGTTAGGGTGGTAGTGGTTGTGTAGTGGTTGTGTTAGTGTTTGTGGTAGTAATTGTGGTGGTGGTAGTGGTTGTGGTAGTGGTGGTAGTGGTTGTAATAGTCGTGGTAGTCGTGGTAGTAGTAGTTGTGGTAGTGGCTGTGGTAGTGGTGGTGGTAGTAGTGGTGGTAGTGGTGGTGATAGTGGTGGTGTTAGTGGTGGTGTTAGTGGTTGTGGTAGTGGTTGTGGTGTTGGTGGTGATAGTGGTTTTGGTATTGGTGGTGGAAATGGTTGTGGTAGTGGTTGTGGTAGTTGTTGTGGTAGTGGTTGTGGTTGTGATAGTGGTGGTGGTAGTGGTTGTGGTAGTGGTTGTGGTAGTGGTGGTGGTAGTGGTGGTGGTAGTGGTGGTGTTAGTGGTTGTGGTAGTGGTTGTGGTAGTGGTGGTGATAGTGGTTTTGGTAGTGGTTGTGGTAGTGGTGGTGGAAATGGTTGTGGTAGTTGTTGTGGTAGTTGTTGTGGTAGTTGTTGTGGTTGTGATAGTGGTGGTGGTAGTGGTTGTGGTAGTGGTTGTGCTAGTGGTGGTAGTAGTGGTAGTGGTGGTGCTAGTGGTAGTGGTGGTGGTAGTGGTGGTGGTAGTGGTGGTGATAGTGGTTGTGGTAGTCATAACGGTAGTGGTTAAAGTCAATTAGTAATAACAGTTTCAAAGATGTTTAAATGCTGGTGATGGCTGGAATTGTGGTAGTTCTGGTGATCCCTGGAATAGTGGTAATGCTGGTGATGGCTCTAATAGTGGTAGTGCTGTTAATGGCTGCAGTAACATTGGTCACATAAATGCTTGTTGCTCCAAGTGAGCTAACTCGACGGCTAGTGGTAAGTTCACTCGACCATTACCCCTTGCCAAAATAGCTATCATTCTCGCTGAAACAAATCAGAAGGAAATAGACACCTATATGGCACCCTTCTACCGCCAAGTTTACTTAAGGAGAATGAATGTCCTATTGAAATATCCACCTTCAAGGACACCGGGGCTTATTGCTCCCTCCTACAAGATGGAGTACTTCCAATTTCTGAGACGCCTTCAAACTCATCAGATTTATTAGAAGCCCAAGTGGGAGCTGTGTTTTCTGCTTCTCTGCATTGGATTTTCATTAAAATTCAGTATTACATTGGTTATTTAACTGAAGGTGTGTCTGGGAGTCTTCCCTATGAAAGATTCTTTTCTGTTGAGTGGCAACAATAGTCATAATTCCAGACGGTGTCCTGAACCTGTCGTAACCACAGAACACTTCTCCGATTTTGGCCATAACTCGGGGAATGTCCACGGGAAAGTCTGAAGAGAGTGTGGCTTTACCTTGGGGGTACTCAGATCTCGGGATAGACAATTTATTTTACGAGGGAAACTGGGCAGAGCCTCGTAAATTTAGGGAAACGCCATGATCAAGCTCTCCTATTCGCAGGTATCAAGATTGCCAGACATTCCTGTTTCCAATCCCGAGGGACTGACTTTCCGAGAAGAGCAACAAAGAGACCCATCTTCGGCTTCAGCTCTTTAAGCTGCCATTGCCGAATCAAACTCTATTCACCCGGTCAAATATCTTCTAAAAAATCAGCTACTGTTTAGCCAAGAGGAGAGTGAATACCTATACCTCAGGTCCTGAAGGTAGTTCACAATTCGTTCTTAGGAGGACACTTTGGTGTCACTAAAGCACATTAAAGTATATTGCAACACTTTGATTGGAGAGGTATAAGACAAGAAGTGTAGAACTACATGTGATCCTGTCGTGAGCGTCAGCAAGTGGGTAAACCTGGACACTACATTAAACCCGCACCACTTCGCCCCGTACCCGCTGATGGAGAACCATTCGAGGACCTAATCATTTTTGTGGGCCCCTTACCTAAGGCTAAGTCAGGTAACCAATATATTTTTAACATACTAGACAATACTGGGTATTGTGAGGCAGTATCTAGGCTCTCTAAGTTGGCATTCCTCTTTCTATTCAAAGTGTCCAGGGCACTAATTTCAAGGCAAAAACATTCGGAGAGGTTTTAAACAGGATAGGAATTTAACAAAACCTTTCCACAACGTATCATCCTCAGTCCCAAGGCGCTTTGGCGATGATTCACCAAACCTTAAAAACTATGATATTATGTATTTCATGCATTTTTCTACAGACTGGGATGAATAGCTTCCTTTATTTCTGTTTGCATTGCAAGAAACTGTGCAGGAATCAACAGGGTACAGTCCTTTTGAGTTGATTTTCGGAAATGTGAGAGGTCCAATGAACGTGCTCAAGAAAGGATTGTTGAGAGAAGATGCCTACAAGACGGCCTACGAGCCTACGTTAAGATTGCACATGGCACATCAGCTGACTAAAGTCAACCTAAAAACAGCTCAAAACATAAAACAGAAGTGTGATAAAACTTCTAAATTTCACTCCTCTAACCTTCAAAGACCACACCAATGTATCTACAACATCTGCTAGGAAAATGATAGAATGAATAATGAGAACCTTCCAAACTAGGGACACAAAACCCTTCATCATTCTCCTCAAATCGCTTGTTCTCTCTAGGCTGGAATACTCCTGTACACTAATTGCCCCCTTCAAGGCGAAATTGCTGACCTGAAGAGTGTGCAAAGAGATTTCACGGCACACATAAGTAAGATAAGGCACCTAAATTACTGGGAACGGTTGAAGGCCCTGGAGAGCAGGCGAGAAGATACATTATAATATACACTTGGACAATCCTAGAGGGATTAGTACCAAACTTGCACTCGAAAAACAGTCCCTATGAAAGGAAAAGACACGGCAGGAAATGCAACATTCCCCCAATGAAAAGCAGGGGCGCCACGAGTACACTGAGAGACAACACAGTAAGTGTCCGGGGCCCAAGACTGTTCAACTGCCTCCCAGCATACATAAAGGGGATTACCAATAGACCCCTGGCTGTCTTCAAGAAGGCACTGGACAGGCACCTAAAGTCAGCACCTGACCAGCCGGGCTGTGACTCGTACGTCAGTTTGCTTGCGGTCAGCCATAACAGCCTGGTTGATCAGACCCTGATCCACCCCGAGGCCTGGTCTCAGACCAAGCCGCGAGGGCGTTGACCCCCGAAACCCTCTCCAGGTAAACTCCAGGTAGCCAACCTACCCAGAAGAACTGTTCAAACACTAAAAACTAAATACTTTTAGTGGTCCTGTAGACTAGTTAACTAGGAGAGTTGTCAAGTCTGCCAGGAGTTGTAAATGACCACCATCATGAAAATCTATGTAGTCTGCAGAAAGGGTAACAGACGAAGTCATGCTTGGATTGCATGCAATCTCTGTGGTAAATGATCCCATGGGTCATGCAGGAACTTTAAAGTAAGAACCTCTATTGATATAAAGTCAGATAAATGTTTTTGAGTCTGCATAAACGAGATAGACCTGTGGGAGAGAATTACATCTATATTCAAAGACAAGAATACTAATAAAATATCCTAATTGGAAGACATGACAGCCTTGTATAACAGCTGGGAAAATGAAATGAGTGGGTTGGATGGGGCTGTCTTGGAGGACAGTGCTCCAGAGGGTGCTAGTGTTGTCCTGGAGGACAGTGCTCCAGAGGGTGCTAGTGTTGTCCTGGAGGACAGTACTCCAGAGGGTGCTAGTGTTGTCCTGGAGGAGAATTCAAATTCAAATTCAAATTCTTTATTTCTGATAATATTACAAAGTGGGGTTTACATTATTAATGGTATTAGTTCATATTATAAAATACTTATTACAAAAAGGCCACTAGTATGCCTAGGTATGCCTAGGCATTTCAGGCAGACTTATACTAGATCTTACTCTATATTGACACAATAATTATACTGGTATTAAGGTTAGGTAATTGTAATGATTAACTGGATTTACAAAATTGAGGTAGTTCAAAATATTTAAGAACTTAACAATTAGTGTATCTATTAATGGAAATGGTGTCATATTGGCATGATACACTTGCTATATTGGGGAGTCTTAGGTAAACGTATGAAGCAATAGTTGTATTCAGAATTTTGTTTACAGTCATATGTAAATTTAGGGGAGTCACAGATATCAATAAGTGTATTTTGCTGTGGATATGTGTAAGTTAAAGTAGTTTTCATGTGGTTAGCTACCGGTGGGGTGTGTAAGGGAGATAAGATGTTTTTTAACGGTGCTTTTGAAAATGGAGGTTGTGTCTGCAGTTCTAGAGTTTTCAGGCAGGGAGTTCCAGATTTTAGGCCCTTTTATGTACATTGAATTTTTGTATAGATTTAGCTGGACACGGGGAATGTCAAAGAGATGTTTGTGTCTGGTATTATGTCTATGTTTCCTGTCACAACTATCAAGAAAGTGTTTTAGTTCAGGGTTAATATTGGAATTTATGGTTCTATAGATGTAGATTGCAGAGTAGTAAGTGTGGATGTTCTGAACAGTGAGTAAGTTTAGGTCTTTGAAGAGTGGGGGGGTGGGTGTTGCCTAGCTTTGGATTGCGTGATAATTCTTACTGCGGCTTTTTGTTGGGTTATTATTGGCTTTAGGTGGGTAATTTCTGTTGATCCCCAAGCACAAATGACATATGTGAGGTAGGGATAGATGAATGAATAGTATAGTGTGAGTAGGGCTGATTGTGATACATAGTAACGTATCTTAGAGAGGATCCCCACAGTTTTGGACACTTTCTTTGTTATGTGTTGGATATGAGTGCTGAATTTCAGGTTGCTGTCGAGGTGAAGGCTCAGGAATTTGCCCTCATTATGTTTAGCATTATGTTTAATTGTGCATCACCTGCTCTGTTACCAAACATAATATAGAAGGTCTTATCAGTGTTGAGTGTAAGTTTATTGGCTGTCATCCATGTAGATATTTTTAGTAATTCGTCGTTAACAATGGTGTTGAGCGTGGCAAGATTTGGGTGGGAGATGACATAAGTCGTGTTGTCAGCAAAGAGAATTGGTTTCAAGTGTTGTGATACATTAGGAAGATCATTGATGTATAAGAGGAAGAGCAGGGGACCAAGGACACTTCCCTGTGGTACTCCAGTATCAAGTGGTCGTGTCGAGGAGGTTGTGTCTTTAATGGTGACATACTGATACCTATTAGTAAGGTAGGATTTGAAGTATGCAAGTGCATGACCTCTTATACCATAGTGGTCAAGTTTATGGAGTAGGATGCCGTGGTTTACTGTGTCGAAAGCTTTCCTTAGGTCAATAAAAAGTCCTAACGGACAGAGATAGTGGTCCTGGTGATACAACAGGTAAAGACAACGTTATACAATTTCCAGAGATACAAAGTAGTTATACTCCTGGAGATGGAACAAAAGAGGATGATGCCTGAAAGAAAAGCGTTAACACATTAACAGTAAGAACTGGTGGAAGCACTGATGTCCATACAGGGGCGGTAGGTAGAGGAGAAACAGGAAAAATGCACCAGCAAGTAACGCAGTCACAAAAAATCCTTAAAATAAAATTTCAATCTATGCAAATTCTATGCCTTAAGTATCTGCAGGCTTGGTATATCTGGAAAAACAGGTGGGACATGCACTATTGACCATCCCAAAAAATGCCGCACCCACATGACAACAGGAGGGTACAACTCCTCTTCTTGTAACTTATTTCACCCCGAAATGTGTCATTCATCAGTCCATGAAAGAAAATGCTACAACTTATACTGCCAGGCACATCATCTAAAGGGACAAGAAGACACAGACCAGCCAGACCATGGGAAACAAGAGATGGGAGCTATAACCTATCCAGAGAAGGAGGTTTTTTAGTGCCAAAAAGAAAAAAAGACTAGCAAAAAATGACAAAAATCGTACACAAACTGGAAACACTTTTGGAGCAGAGGCATAATCAATGGCCAGCAAAGAAAACCTCCCTAAATTCCATCAATATAACGATATTTATCTTTGCAAACATACAGGGTCGAAAGCAGGGGTCGGCAACCTTTTGGAGAGAGAGAGCCAGACACCTATGAAGTCTCTCGGAGGAGGACCATGTTATTATATGCAATATAATAATTTTCTCTCGAACTCATGGTTGCCATTAGTTTTTTAAACCAATTTTGGCCTAATTCTAATAATACTTAACACAATTTATCACAAATAATTAAATAAACATTATTATGGAATGCAGATACCTACTGTACAGTTGTTTTATCACCAGACAACAAACTCAAATGAAAAACTCTAAAGAGGGAGGATACGAAGTAACTTTTCCAGGGACTGCTTAACCTTGAAGTGAACCACTGCATCTGTATTCGATACTAATTAGATAATTAGTGTCCAGGTGTTAAGTTGGCGGGCCGGACGAAAATCTCATGAGAGTCGGATGTGGCCCGAGGGCCGGGGGTTGCCGACCCCTGGTCTAAAGCCATCAACATACAGCAAATTTCCTTAAATCAAGGGACTGCTCACGGAGTCAAATGCAATGTTTGCAGCTTTCACAGAGACCCATATGAAGGATCATTTTGACAACGAAATATGGATCCCAAGTTACAACCTATTCAGATTCGGCAGTCTAAACAGAGTCGCTCATTTGCTCAGAACTACTAAACACCTCAAATGATGTAGTTGAAGTTTTGGCAGTAAAGATAGAAAATCAAAACCTTGTGATTGTGATTGTATACAAGCCTCTAGATGGAACTTCCCAGCAACTCCAGGAACAGCTTTTGAAAATTTACCCCCGTCTGGAAAATCTCCCAACTCCTGCCCCAAACATCTTGCTACTTGGGGATTTCAACTTGAGGCACCTAAAATGAAGGAGTGTAGCAAATAATATTTTAGCAGAGATCACCCCAAGAGGCAGCTCAGATGAAAAATCACACACACACACGAGAGCTATTAAATCTGTGCACCAAATTCACCTTAAACTAGCAAATATTAGAGCCTACAAGACTAAAAAATACGCTGGACCTCATCTTCATTAACAACGACGATCTCATACGTAATATAACCGTATTAAAGGCAATACACTCAGATCACAACATAATAGAGATACAGACATCTATGTGCAGGGTTCCTGACCAGCAAAATGTGATCAGTTATGAGAGTGCCTTCACAAAATTCAACTTCAGTAACAAAAAATACAATAGGAACAAGTCAACCATGTCCTAAATGAAACAAGCTGGGAAGATATCCTAAACAACACGGTTCGAACCTAGAAAAAATTAACTCTGTGGCACTTGGGGTCTGCTAAAGGCACATTCCATTAAAAAAAGAGAGAAGACATAAACTAGAAAGAGAGACGCTAACTATAAAACCGAAGGTTGTGTTTTTGCTAATAGTTAAAACAAAAATTTCATGCGTTGTAATTTGACTTATAGATTAGGTAGGCTGTAAATACACCTCTCATTGTGCTCATTGAATAAGAGTGTTGATTGTCTGCCAACGATGCATATTACCTGCTTGCTTGCTTCACATTTGATGCCAGGATTAAGCTGGTATGAGTCACCAGACGTTGGACCTGTAGGCCCTGTCTCTTTTGCTCTCTTGCTGCTTCTCTAATGAAGAAACACCTCCTTCTCTCTTGCTCTGTCTGGAAGAATGCTGTTCTGCTCAGCTTATGTTATATAGACTCTGTTTTTGATAAAGACAAACATCTCGTTCACAAAGCATTATTTAGACTTTGTGATATTTGATGCTTTCAGAGGTTGTGTTATGGAGACACTATATCTCTGGTCCCGAGTTCATCTCCCGATGAAATTGGAATTGCTGAACTCTGTTTCAGTAATATGGGAATTTTATGCCCTATAAGACCCTCAAAGAGTATTTGATAAAGCTGGTTCCTTCTTATGGAAATGAATAGATAGAAAAATCAATAACATAGTAAGATAAAACATATTATTAATAATATGCAAAACTAGTGAAGAATATAAAACACTTAAACAGGAAGTTAATCCTAATTGAAGCAAATAAATGAAAAATTTAAAAAGAAATATAAATAATTAGTGTCTCAAAGCTAATATGTAGACCATACGTAGTTGATAATGGTGTCGTGCCGATGTTCTGGACACGTAGCTCTGAATCCTGGTCTGTAACGCCAAGCCGTTGTTGATGACGATGGGGGGCGGGATCACAAGTGGACGTCACTGTTGACAGATGGCGTAGACAGTGACACCAACACGAGTGGAGATTCTGACGAACAGAGGTAATGGGATCCTCTGACCACCACAGCACTTGTGAAGCAATATTCTTTATATATATTATTATTAGAAAAAAAACATTACAATACTGATATACAATGTAATAAACACAAATCTTGTCAAGAACAAGATAATTGCTCAAGACACACACTGGTAATTATCTTATCTAACCAAAACAATGAGTAAACTGATACAACCTTCCATGACACCTACCCATGAAACAACATCCGCCCGCACAAAAATAACACAATACATGTACTGCATGAGTTAAAGTAGGTCCACACGTATGTCCAAGTACTAGTTAAACTTTAGACTACAAGAACAGGCATTACAATGGTACTGAAACACAGCTACCGAGTCCCTGTCTGGACTCTGACAGAAGAAACCCTCACAACAATAACATATATTAAAACTCCTAACAGCCACGCTATAACTATCAGTCACGCACACAGACACACCATTTCACAGAATATGTTGTAGATCTGTACAACTTTTCACACTAATGACACTTTAGACAACACATACACGGGACATAAAGAACACAGAGTACAATATACCTGCACAAATATAGTAACACACCATACAAGCCCTTCAAAGGGGTATCTAAATTATGACACTGTGGAAACAGCAATCGACTTACCCGGACACAATTATATTATATCGTCCAATACCCCCCCTGCCTAATCACAACCACTCACACTATTCTCTCACAAAACGCACACACAAATTACACACGACAGGCCAGTCCTTTTACGTCTTGACATCGTACAAATGCCATAAATCTGCCACACAGAAGTTACGGTACGTATACGGGAAACTGCTCTCCCAACGATTCCCAAACAACAGACGATTCCTACACTTCATGTGAAACAACCGCGATAATACCGTGAACTCGCTCAATTGATCCCACTGTCCTGAGTACCCATCACATATGAATAAAATCCGAAACTAACACTCCCAGAGCCCGTGCGACTTCATCCGGCACCCCTCCCCCCACGTCTAGAATAAGGAAACGTAAAGTCGACAACCCCCCTCCACCCACCCACCAACATCGCACGGCCTCTAAACGTTCACAAAAATAAATTGCATGAAACACTGTTTCTTCATACCCACAATCTTTACAAAACGGCAAATCACGTAACTGCCGCGTACACAGAACCGAACCCGACGGCAAGATGTTATGAAAGAATTTATACATTGTATCACGGACTACGAGTCGCAAAGGAAGATCAACCAACCGGTTCCAAATCTCCGCCCAAGCATACAACGGAAACTGGCCACAGACCGGTGGCACGTCATCTTCTACGTAATTTACACGCTCGCGGGTTGGAAACTACAGTAAGTACACGCAACATATCTACACATCTATGACGATCACGCCCTGTGACACACTCGCTCAGGTATTGGTACGTCTCACTAACTGGATGGCTCGCCACATGCAGGTATTGCACATATATATGCTTAACAAAGAGGGCTAAACTGGAACCATGAAAATCTAATAACCCCAAACCTCCTTTGCACACTGCGGCATAACCAACAACAACGACTTCCCCAGATAAACCGAAAGACTCGAACTAACAAACGTGTCTCGTCTCTCGGGCACAACAGAAAAACACGCACGACGTGCCATACCTTAGCATTTAGGATGGAATTAGTAACCAAAACCCGCTGATGAAGTGTTAGCCCATGTAACCTCAGCATTCCTACACGTCGGATAACACTCAACTACCATCTGAGAGTTGAGAACGCATCACTCATTTTTACTAGACGCATGAATTATCCCACATATTTTTAAATAATCACGCACAGCCCAGGGGCTCTCCACGGACAGAGGACCCCGTTGCCACGACCCTAAAAGTAAAAGCCCAGACTTATCCTTATTACATGACATACCCGTAGCTTCACTAAAAATGTTCAAAAGACGATCAACAGTAGACAAACTACAAACATCGGAGATCATGAGTGTCGTATCATCTACATAGCCAACGATATGAATGGTCCTACCACACTGCCCAGTACATGGATGCTGCCCACACCCATCTACCATCGCCCTATATAATGGTGGACAGAAATTGTACACCAACTGCAATCATTTCTGGAGTGGAATCACAGTCAGTGGCCTCCACTCCATTACAACAGATATTAGAGCCAGGGAAAAAAGACCCCTTCCCCCATACCACCAATCCAACTACATTCATCTTTGCTAATATACAGGGTCTAAAGCCAGCAACAAACAACAAGGTACCTTACATTCGTGGACTGCTTACAGAGTCAAATGCTATGTTTGCGGCTTTCACAGAGACCCACATAAGAGATCACTTGGACAATGAAATATTGATCCCGGGCTACAACCTATACAGGTGTGACAGAGTGAACAGGCAAAAAGGGGGGGTTGGCCTGTATATCACAGAGTCACTTATATGTTCAGAACTACTAAATGCCTCAAATGATGTAGTTGAAGTATTAGCAATAAAGGTCGAGAATCAAAACCTGGTCATCTTGGTTGTCTACAAGCCCCCGGATGCAACGTCCCAACAATTCCAGGAACAGCTTCTGAAAATTGACCACTGTCTGGAAAATCTTCCAGCTCATGCCCCCAACATCTTGCTACTGGGGGATTTCAACCTCAGGCACCTAAAATGGAGGAACATTGCAAACAATGTGGTAGCAGAGATAACACCAGGAGGCAGCTCAGATGAAAATTCACACATTCATGAACTTTTAAATCTCTGCACCAAGTTCACCTTAAACCAGCAAATAGTAGAGCCCACAAGATTAGAGAATACGCTGGACCTCATCTTCACCAACAATGATGATCTGATACGAAATGTCATCATATCAAAAACAATATACTCAGATCACAACATAATAGAGGTCCAGACATGCATGCGGGGAGCCCCAGATCAAGAAAATGTGATCAGCCGTGAGGGAGCTTTCTCCAAATTCAACTTCAATAACAAAAACATAAGGTGGGACCAAGTAAATCAAGTCCTAAATGATATAAACTGGGAAGATTGCCTAAGCATCACGGATCCCAACCTATGTCTAGAACAAATTAACTCTGTGGTACTTGAGGTTTGCTCAAGGCAAATTCCCTTAAGGAAAAGGAGAAGATGCAAACTGGAAAGAGAGAGGCGCTCCCTATACAGGCGAAGACACAGAATAACGGAGCGGCTACAGGAGGCCAATATCTCTGAAATACGTAGGGAGACACTAGTCAGAGAAATAGCAAACGTCGAATTAAAACTAAAGGAATCTTATAGGAATCAAGAGACACGGGAAGAACTAAGAGCTATAAATGAAATTGAAAGAAACCCTAAGTATTTCTTTTCCTATGCAAAATCAAAGTCGAGAACAACAACCAGTATTGGGCCCCTACTTAAACCGGATGGGTCCTACACAGATGACAGCAAGGAAAGGAGTGAGTTACTTAAATCCCAGTATGACTCAGTCTTTAGCGAGCCACTAACCAGACTGAAAATCGAAAAGCTAAATTTTTTTTTTTATGAGAGTGCCACAGAACTTGACAGTCGCATGCCTTTCTGACATCATCACGACGCCAAATGACTTCGAAAAGGCAATAAATGACATGCCCATGCACTCCGCTCCAGTCCCAGACTCATGGAACTCCGTGTTCATCAAGAACTGAAGCCCCTATCACATGCTTTTAACATCCTATGGAGAGGGAGCATGGACACTGGGATCGTCCCGCAGCTACTAAAAACAACAGACATAGCCCAGCTCCACAAAGGGGGCAGTAAAGCAATAGCAAAGAACTACAGACCAATTGCGCTAACGTCCCATATCATAAAAATCTTTGAAAGGGTTCTAAGAAGCAAGATCGCCACTCATCTTGATACCCATCAATTGCACAACCCAGGACAGCATGGGTTTAGAGCAGGCCGCTCCTGTCTGTCCCAACTACTGGACCACTACGACAAGGTCCTGGATGCTCTAGAAGATAAATAGAATGCAGATGTTATATACACAGATTTTGCAAAAGCCTTTGACAAGTGTGACCATGGTGTAATAGCACACAAAATGCGTGATAAAGGAATAACAGGAAAAGTTGGTAGATGGATCAATAATTTCCTAACACGTAGAACACAAAGAGTAGTAGTCAACAGAGTAAAGTCTGAGGCAGCTACTGTGAAAAGCTCTGTTCCACAAGGTACAACAGTACTTGCTCCCATCCTATTCCTCATCCTCATATCAGACATTGACAGGGATATAAGCCACAGTGCTGTGTCTTCCATTGCAGATGACACCCGAATCTGTATGACAGTGTCCACCGTTGAAGACACTGCAAGACTCCAAGCAGACATAAAGCAAATCTTTAAATGGGCTGCAGAAAACAATATGAAGTTCAATGATGAGAAATTTCAATTACTCAGATACGGAAAACGTGAAGAAATTAAAATCTCATCGGAGTACAAAACTAATTCCAACCACACAATAGAGCGAAAAACTAATGTCAAAGACCTGGGAGTGATCATGTCAGAGGATCTCACCTTCAAGGACCATAACAATGTAGCAATTGCATCTGCTCGAAAAATGACAGGATGGATAATGAGAACCTTCAAAACCAGGGATGCCAAGCCCATGTTGACACTTTACAGATCGCTTGTTCTATCTAGGCTGGAATATTGCTGCACACTAACTGCACCTTTCAAGGCGGGTGAAATTGCTGACCTTGAAAATGTGCAGAGAACCTTCACCGCACGCATAAGTGCGATAAACCACCTCAACTACTGGGAACGCTTGAGTTCCTAAACCTGTACTCTCTAGAACGCAGGTGGGAGAGATACATTATTATATACACATGGAAAATTCTCGAGGGCTTAGTACCAAACTTGCACACAAAAATCACTCCGTACGAAAGCAAAAGACTCGGCAGGCGATGTAACATCCCCCCAATGAAGAGCAGGGGTGCCACTAGCACGTTGAGGGACAACACAATAAGTGTGAGGGGCCCAAGATTGTTCAACTGCCTCCCAGCATACATCAGGGGGATTACCAACAAGCCCCTGGCTGTCTTCAAGCAGGCACTGGACAGGTACCTCAAGTCGGTACCTGATCAGCCGGGCTGTGGTTCGTACGTTGGACTGCGTGCGGCCAGCAGTAACAGCCTGGTTGATCAGGCATTGGTCCAACAGGAGGCCTGGTCACAGACCGGGCCGCGGGGGCGTTGACCCCTGGAATTCTCTCCAGGTAGACTCCATGTAGATAAGGCAAACATAATCGACGATAACGGACACCCCTGGCGGATCCCATGCTGAAAAGACATAGAATTACCCAGCATCCCATTCACCTGGACACGTAAACACGCGTCATCGTATAATGACATTACCCATCTGGCAACTGGACGTGAAAAACCCTGCAGCTCCAGTATCGTTTTTAACACGAGATGATCTACGTTATCGAATGCAGCCTTCCAGTCTATAGCCAAAATACCTGCACCCCTCCCCCAGTCCACTTTGATGATCACAAACAAAATCACAAATTACTTTTTGTCCTAAAAACATCGATCGCCCTGGAATCCCAGCCTGACTCGAATGTAAAACCTTCTCTAAGAGAGGTTTAATGCGATTACACAATTTTTTTGCATATAATATATAATCAGTATTTAACAGGGTAATCGCCCTGTAATCATGGATATCGGTACTTTCGGTTTTCTTTGTGACAAGGACTACTATTCCTTCCCGTTGAGACCTGCTTAATCTACCCTTATTTTTCATGTTATTTAATAACCGAATTAAAAACCCACGAAGCTCTCCCCAGAATTCCAAATAAAATTCACATGGTAATCCGTCCGACCCCGGCGATTTTCCTGTTTTCATTTCCTGAAGGGTAGATCGTATCTCATCTGCTCCAATAGGCCCAATAGCACACAGTTGTTCATTCATCGTCAACCGGCAAGATATCCATGACTGAACAACGCCCATGGCAAACGAACGCTCTCGACAACCACTAAAGTTATTACGGTACACGATATCACCGTAAAGACTCATACAATCGGTATTCGTTATTGTCGTACCCGTCGGGAAGAACTCAACTCCATCTCGTACCGTAAAACTCATGATATTTAAAGCCTGGCGGCGTAGATGTTGTTCCCGTAAGACATATGCTGATGGCCGATCACCCCAAAGTACTTCATCAATACCAGCCGCAATGCGCGCCCCATGGAACAACTGATTTTGCAGATCCGATATTTCCTCTTTCAGTCCGGCAATGGTATCCACTGTATATTCTGCAAGTGGCTCGTAACATGCATGCAATTGTTGTCGTAAGTAGTGCAACTTCCCATAATGTGTAACTGTCTCGCTTCTTTACTCACAGCGCGAAAAAAAATTTTAATACCAGGCTTACCTCTTAAGTCCCACCAATCTAGAATATCTACAACGCCTACCCTGTCGTTCCATAGACGAGACCACATCTGACCAAATAATACATGAACATCTTCCTCTTTTAAAGTACTAACATTCAATTTCCAAACCTGAGGTGCTATTTGCGGTAACCCAGTCCAAGAGAGACGTACCAACACCGCACGATGATTGGTAAAATGTTCATCACAAGTTCGGGCACTCCGTATATCAATTGCACAGGCAACATAAATCCTATCGATTCGCGCCGCATAGCACTGTCTTACAAAAGTGAAATCTACCCCACCAACTACATCACCTCCCATATCGTGAAAGCCAACCCCCTGCAAAATATCACCCAAAAGCTGGGAATAAAAACCACTACCCCGCGGTTCTACATTCCATCGTCGCGTCACAGAATTCCAGTCACCACCCACAACAGCCACCACGGGTAGTGACCGGAAATGATACACAAGAGTTTCCTGAAAAAAACTGGTTTTCGTACT
>WNWK01008154.1:0-22500 GCA_009830355.1 Cherax destructor
TCAATCGCCATATCTCAAGCTTCGCTACCTCAATTCCTCCTTAAGCTGCTGGTAAAGTTGCTCAATAGGGGGCATCTTGATTCAGTCCACAGGAGTACACTAGACACGTCTTCACTGAGCTAAGAACAGGTCACCACTGAGCTAAGAACAGGTCACCACTGAGCTAAGAACAGGTCACCACTGAGCTAAGAACAGGTCACCACTGAGCTAAGAACAGGTCACCACTGAGCTAAGAACAGGTCACCACTGAGCTAAGAACAGGTCACCACTGAGCTAAGAACAGGTCACCACTCAGCTAAGAACAGGTCACCTTTCTAAATCTAAACTTATCTAACTTAAGAACATAAGAACATAAGAATGGAGGAACACTGCAGAAGGCCTACTGGCCCATACAAGGCAGGTCCTTATCAAAACCACCACTACCTAAGAATTTACTCCTGTACTCACGACACTAATCAAACCCAGCCCCTCCCACTCATATATTTGTCCAATCTCTTTTTAAAGCCACCCAAGGTCCTAGCCTCTATCACCCTACTCGGAAGATTGTTCCACGCATCTACAACTCTGTTCGAAAACCAGTACTTGCCTATGTCCTTTCTAAATCTAAATTTATCCAATTTAAATCCGTTATTTCTGGTTCTTACTTGGTTCGATATCCTCAGTATGTGTTTATTTTTCCATTGTGTCGGTATTTTATACCATTTATTTCCACCAGGTAAATGTACTCCCTCACCAGGTAAATGTACTCCCTCACCAGGTAAATGTACTCCCTCACCAGGTAAATGTACTCCCTCACCAGGTAAATGTACTCCCTCACCAGGTAAATGTACTCCCTCACCAGGTAAATGTACTCCCTCACCAGGTAAATGTACTCCCTCACCAGATAAATGTACTCCCTCACCAGATAAATGTACAAGTTGTGATGTTAAAAAGGCGGAGTCCACGAATAATGAAGCATTGGTTTGTGTTAGCTAGCAAATATGAACGTGTTGAATTGTTTAGACTACTGGTCCTCCAGGTAAATCTTACCTTGTATACTGCCACTGATGACTTGGTAAACCTTACCTTGTGTACTGTCACTGTTGACTTGGTAAACCTTACCTTGTGTACTGTCACTGATGACTTGGTAAACCTTACCTTGTGTACTGTCACTGATGACTTGGTAAACCTTACCTTGTGTACTGTCACTGATGACTTGGTAAACCTTACCTTGTGTACTGCCACTGATGACTTGGTAAATCTTACCTTGTGTACTGTCACTGATGACTTTGTAAACCTTACCTTGTGTACTGCCACTGATGACTTGGTAAACCTTACCTTGTGTACTGTCACTGATGACTTGGTAAACCTTACCTTGTGTACTGCCACTGATGACTTGGTAAATCTTACCTTGTGTACTGTCACTGATGACTTTGTAAACCTTACCTTGTGTACTGCCACTGATGACTTGGTAAACCTTACCTTGTGTACTGTCACTGATGACTTGGTAAACCTTACCTTGTACTCACCTAATTGTACTCACCTAATTGTGGTTGCAGGGGTCGAGACTCAGCTCCTGGCCCCGCCTCTTCGCTGTCCGCTACTGGGTCTCTGCTCTCCCTGCTCCATGAGCTCTATCATACCTCGTCTTAAAACTAAGAACATAAGAAAGGAGGAACACTGCAGCAGGCCTGTTGGCCCATACTAGGCAGGTCCTTCACAATCCGTCCCACTAACAGAATATTTGCTCAACCCAATTTTCAATGCTACCCAAGAAATAAGCTTTGACAATTTTACCCACTCATGCGCGAGTCCCACTCAAATCCAACCCCTCTCACTCATGAATTTATCCAACCTAAATTTGAAACTACCCAAGGTCCTAGCTTCAATAACCCTACTAGGCAGACTGTTCCACTCATCAACTACCCTATTTCCAAACCAATACTTTCCTATATCCTTTCTAAATCTAAACTTATCTAACTTGAATCCATTATTGCGGGTTCTCTCTTGGAGAGATATCCTCAAGACCTTATTTATATCCCCTTTGTTAATACCCATTTTCCACTTGTATACCTCGATCATGTCTCCCTCATTCTACGTCTTACAAGTGAATGTAATTTTAGGTCTTCAATCTTTCTTCGTAAGGAAGATTTCTAATGCTATGTATTAATTTAGTCATTCTACGCTGAATGTTTTCTAACGAATTTATGTCCATTCTGTAATATGGAGACCAGAACTGAGCTGCGTAATCTAGGTGAGGCCTTACTAATGATGTATAAAGCTGTAATATAACCTCTGGACTTCTGTTGCTAACACTTCTTGATATAAATCCCAGTAATCTATTTGCCTTATTACGTACGCTTAGGCATTGCTGTCTTGGTTTAAGGTTGCTGCTTACCATCACCCCCAAGTCCTTCTCGCAATCTGTATGGCTAAGTTCTACGTTATTTAACTTATAAGTGCTTGGGTTATGGACACTCCGAGCTTCAGAACCTTGCATTTATCTACATTGAACTGCATCTGCCACTTTTCTGACCACGAATTAAGTTTGTCTAAATCTTCCTGAAGTTCTATGACATCTATGTTTGAATCAATTATCCTACCTATCTTCGTGTCGTCGGCGAATTTGCTCATATCACTAGTAATTCCCTCATCAAGGTCATTGATATATATTATAAATAACAATGGGCCTAAGACTGATCCCTGTGGAACACCACTTGTTACAAGTCCCCATTCGGATTTAACCCATTTATGCACACTCTCTGCTTCCTATTGGTGAGCCATGACTCGATCCATGACAGCACTTTTCCCCAATGCCATGAGCTGCCACTTTCTTTAACAGTCTCTGGTGCGGTACTCTATCAAAAGCCTTACTAAAGTCTAAATAAACAATATCGAATTCTTTATCGTGATCAACAGCCTCAAAAGCTTTACTGAAGAAGGTTAATAAATTAGATAGGCAGGAACGGCCCCTCGTGAATCCATGCTGGGTATCATTAATCAAATTATGGTTATCTAGATGGCTTCTAATAATATCAGCTATAATTGACTCTAGTAATTTGCCTACAATTGAGGTCAGGCTTATTGGGCGGTAGTTTGACGGTAGTGACTTGTCCCCTGCTTTAAAAATAGGAATTACATTAGCCATCTTCCACATATCAGACACTACACCTGTTTGAAGAGATAAATTAAAAATGTTAGATATTGGTTCACAGAGTTCCATTTTGCATTCCTTAAGAACCCTTGCAAAAAGCTCATCAGGACCCGGCGATTTATTTTGTTTCAGTCGGTCCAGCTGTTTCATAATCATTTCGCTAGTGACTGTGATATTACATAATTTATCTTCTTCTGGGCCTCTGTAAAAATTAATTACTGGGATATTATTAATGTCTTCCTGTGTGAAAACCGAGAGAAAATAATTATTAAAAATAGAGCACATATCATAATTTCATAGTCCCGTTTAGCTTTTCTTATTCCCTTTTTAACGTCCCTCTTAATGTCAGTATACTGATTTATAAGATGACCCTCACCTCTTTTTATGCGCCTATAAATTCCTTTCTTCTGCCCTAAAAGATATTTGAGCCTATTATTCATCCATTTTGGGATAAATATTATTATTCATCCATACGGGATAAATGTTCTTTGGGCAGCCTGTATAGTGTTAAGAAAACTGTCATATTGATACCTCTCTTCTTCACCCCAGTCCACAGTTGATAAGTGTTCTCTAAGTCCATTATAATCTGCTAAGCGAAAATCTGGGACCATTACTGAATTATCCCTACTATCATACATCCATTAAATGCTAAAGGTAATTGACTTGTGGTCGCTTGAGCCGAGTTCCTCTGTAATTTCTAAATTATTAACAAGGGTTTCCTTGCTTGCCAGAACCAAGTATGGTTCCTGCCTCCACTATATCTTTCTCTAGACTATTCCACTTCCTGACTACTCTGTGGCTGAAGAAATGCTTCCTAACATCCCTTTGACTCATCTGAGTCTTCAGCTTCCAGTTGTGTCCCCTTGTTTCTGTGTTCCCTCTCTGGAACATCCTGTCCCTGTCTACCTTGTCGATTCCCCGCAGTATTTTGTATGTCGTTATCATGTCTCCTCTGACCCTTCTTTCCTCCAGTGTTGTTAGCCCTATTTCCCTCAATCTTTCTTCATAAGACAGACCCCCGAGTTGTGGAACTAACCTTGTCGCAAACCACCTAGCCTGTACTCTGTCAGCGGTCTTCTTTGTCCTTCCCTACTGCCACTGATGCCTTGGTAAACCTTACCTTGTATACTGCCACTGATGACTTGGTAAACCTTACCTTGTGTACTGCCATTGATGACTTGGTAAAGCTTACCTTGTGTACTGTCACTGATGACTTGGTAAACCTTACCTTGTGTACTGTCACTGATGACTTGGTAAACCTTACCTTGTGTACTGCCACTGATGACTTGGTAAACCTTACCTTGTGTACTGTCACTGATGACTTTGTAAACCTTACCTTGTGTACTGTCACTGATGACTTGGTAAACCTTACCTTGTGTACTGCACTGATGACTTGGTAAACCTTACCTTGTGTACTGCACTGATGACTTGTAAACCTTACCTTGTGTACTGACACTGATGACTTGGTAAACCTTACCTTGTGTACTGTCACTGATGACTTGGTAAACCTTACCTTGTGTACTGCCACTGATGACTTGGTAAACCTTACCTTGTGTACTGTCACTGATGACTTGGTAAACCTTACCTTGTGTACTGTCACTGATGACTTGGTAAACCTTACCTTGTGTACTGTCACTGATGACTTGGTAAACCTTACCTTGTGTACTGCCACTGATGACTTGGTAAACCTTACCTTGTGTACTGCCACTGATGACTTGGTAAACCTTACCTTGTGTACTGCCACTGATGACTTGGTAAACCTTACCGTGTGTACTGCCACTGATGACTTGGTAAACCTTACCTTGTGTACTGCCACTGTAGACTCCTGGTCTTCCTGGTAAACTTTACCACTGTAGACTCCTGGTCTTCCTGGTAAACTTTACCACTGTAGACTCCTGGTCTTCCTGGTAAACGTTACCACTGTAGACTCCTTAAAGAAAAATCAAGACTCAGTTTCCTGGAATGTTAAGTAAATTTGCATTATTAGATAAAGAAAATATCAACACCTGATAAAAGATTTAATCGTTATTATATTCACAGATAAACACTTTAATGAAACACTCTGAGATTCCACACCTAGCACAATATGGACACAACCTCTTATTACAGTTGTAGAGTTACTTCTCTGGAAAAATAAACACAAATGTAGTATAACGTGATCCTTTATTGACTACGTTTCGCCCACACAGTGGACTTTATCAAGTCATAAACATATCTACCTGGGTAAAGAGTACATGAGTATATATAGTGTGGAGAGTCAGGTGGAGAATGTTGTGTAGGTTGCATCTGAGACTGACCTGCAGGTCAGGTAGATCTGTTTGTGACTTGATAAATCCCACTGTGTGGGCGAAACGTAGTCAATAAATGATCACATTATACTGCATTTGAGTTTATTCGTCCATCGTATCGGTATTTTACATCTGTCATCACAATACTTATCCGTAGAAGCAATGCATTATGCCCCCTGACCCATGCTAGGCAGGTCCTTCTTAAATTTGACCTCAACATTGTATTTGTCCGACCAATTTTTTAAGCTACCCACTTTTTTCTTTTTAGCTTTATAAGACTCTCCTCTGACGAGACCCAGTGGATTGACTTGTATTATGACGCAGTGCATTATGCCTGCTGGTCCATGATAGGAGGGTCCTTCTCAAATATAACTTTGTTAACTTTATATATGCTAAACTATTTCAACATTTAGCCAAAATTTTAGATTCATAGACTCTCAACTAGGTTAGCTGCACTTAGCTTGTCACCTGACTTGTCACCCCTGTTTATTGTTGAAACGTTTCGCCTACAGAGTAGGCTTCTTCAGTCACATACAGAGGCAGTCTACTGTGTGGGCGAAACGTTGCATATGTGTCTAATCAACAAGTTGTCGGTATTTTATACCATTTCCAATGTTTATGAGGAGTCGAGGTGGGAGTCGAAATGCATTCTGATGACACTTGTTGACAGTATTAATGTGTGTCTACAGAACGAGGGGAGTGTAAAGCAGACTCTGCAGAAGAGCGGGGAGAAGGGTGAGGAGGTGGAGCTGGGTGAAGGCAGCAGCAGCGGGGAAGAGAAGAGAGGTCTGGATGACAGCCACACTCATCAGTGGATGCTGCTGGCTGCTCTCCTTGACCGTCTTGTACTCATCCTTTATCTTGTTATATGTATCATTACTCTCATCCGCTTTACCAGCATTCTCTAGTGCCCACCTGCCCACCCATTGCACTTATCCACCTGTCCACCCTCTGCCTTCAACCACCTGCCCACTCTGCCTTCAACCACCTGCCCACCTACCTGGCTTAGTGTCATGAGTTGCCACCCACCATCCTGGGTTGCCCACTATTCACTCGTACCCCGCCCACATGCAATATCCACAAAGCACCACATACTATCTACAACACACACCACCCACCTGGATTATATCCCACATAACTAGAGTACACACCATCTACCTGGATTATCTCCTATACGGAGTACATATACCCAAACTGTCTCCTAAATATGTGGAGTACACACTATTCACCTGGGGTTCTTCCCATATGAGTACACACTACTTCTTCCCATGAGTACACACAATCTCCTAGATTATCTCCCACATAACTGGACACACAACCTACCTGTATTTACCTCCCCTCCCACATAGAGTACAAACCACCCATGATCCACCTGGAATACTTGTTATAACCCTGGTATCACTTAGGGGTGCCTAGGTTCCCCCTAGTGCCACCTGAGGTAACTAGATCTTCCTTAGTGCCACCTCTTATTGTGGACAAACACTGTTACTTCATTGTGTTCTTTATATTTTTAGGTTTAAGGTTGACGTGATGTATAGGGAATCCCAAACGTCTTTCAACCCCTGAGTACTAGTATCTAGTAAGTGGTATCTAGTAACGAAAGGGCTTATCAAAACTTGTAAACCCCTGAGTACTAGTATCTAGTAAGTGGTATCTAGTAACGAAAGGGCTTATCAAAACTTGTAAACCCCTGAGTACTAGTAACTAGTAAGTGGTATCTAGTAACGAAAGGGCTTATCAAAACTTGTAAACCCCTGAGTACTAGTAACTAGTAAGTGGTATCTAGTAACGAAAGGGCTTATAAAAACTTGTAAATTATACTAAAGTTTTAATGTCAGTTTATCTGGTGTTGAAGAGGTTGTCCAGCGAGTTATTAATTTTGTACAACCGATAAAACGTGCATTTAGAATTTTTAAAGTTTTGCACAGGGGATGATAGACCTTTGTGACACCCTAGAGTGCATGTAATACCCTTAGTGCCTCTTATCCAGAGTGCATATAGTGACTACCAGTGCTTCCAATTAGTGTTTCTGATGTGATGTAGATTGCATATCTAGAGTCCTAGTGTCTTAAATGTGATGTAGATTGCTGATAGTGTTTCTTAGTGCCTTTATTGTGATATGGAGTGCCTACCATGTTTCAAAGTGCTTCATACTTGATGACAGTATATATGATGATTCCTAAACGACTCCTAGTGCTTCCTACGTGATGTAAAGTACATATAATGACTCCTCCATTAGTCCTAGTGGTTCATACGTGAAGTATGAAGCACTAGTAATGTCCTCAAGTGTTTCATCATATGTTTAGTAAAAGGACACAAATGCAGCTAATGTGACATTTTATTGTGGCAGCGTTTTCTGGAGGGTGAAACGTTGCCCCACCTCCTGGAGAGCGAAACGTTGCCACATTAAATGTCATATTAGTTGCACTTGTGTCCTTTTACTAAACATATTGTGGGTAATTCTACCAATATTAATGTATCGAAAGTATTATTCCTTTATATAATACAACTATATAGAATACATTTGCATGTAATATTTTCTTCAAGCTTTTAATAGCCAGGAAGCTGTCAGCTTGAGCTGTAACACTCCGTGTACACCGAATGTGTCAGCTTCGAGGCGCCCTTCTATTATATGCTAATGGGAAAGCGTTAGATCCGTAAGGGAAATGGGAGGGTTGGGACGGTAATGAGGTCTGAACCAAGGAAGGAGAGGGTATCTCCAGTTCCTTAGATCAAGAGCACTTCACCATCGTCAAGACACCGTGATGACATTGTATGTAATGTATTACTTCAATAAAATGATGTAAGGTAAATTTTTTATTATTCCGCTACGAAAGTTATATTATTTTTCAGCATATTTTATACCAACTTATTACGTAATTTATTCCTGCTTCCTAGCAGTTGTATTCCTGGTTCCCTGCAGTTGTATTCCTGGTTCCCTGCAGTTGTATTCATGGTTCCCTGCAGTTGTATTCCTGGTTCCCTGCAGTTGTATTCCTGGTTCCCTGCAGTTGTATTCCTGGTTCCCAGCAGTTGTATTCCTGGTTCCCTGCAGTTGTATTCCTGGTTCCCAGCAGTTGTATTCCTGGTTCCCAGCAGTTGTATTCCTGGTTCCCTGCAGTTGTATTCCTGGTTCCCTGCAGTTGTATTCCTGGTTCCCAGCAGTTGTATTCCTGGTTCCCTGCAGTTGTATTCCTGGTTCCCAGCAGTTGTATTCCTGGTTCCCAGCAGTTGTATTCCTGGTTCCCAGCAGTTGTATTCCTGGTTCCCAGCAGTTGTATTCCTGGTTCCCAGCAGTTGTATTCCTGGTTCCCTGCAGTTGTATTCCTAGTTCCCTGCAGTTGTATTCCTGGTTCCCAGCAGTTGTATTCCTGGTTCCCTGCAGTTGTATTCCTGGTTCCCAGTAGTTGTATTCCTGGTTCCCTGCAGTTGTATTCCTAGTTCCCTGCAGTTGTATTCCTGGTTCCCAGCAGTTGTATTCCTGGTTCCCAGAAGTTGTATTCCTGGTTCCCAGAAGTTGTATTCCTGGTTCCCAGCAGTTGTATTCCTGGTTCCCTGCAGTTGTATTCCTAGTTCCCTGCAGTTGTATTCCTGGTTCCCAGCAGTTGTATTCCTGGTTCCCAGCAGTTGTATTCCTGGTTCCCAGCAGTTGTATTCCTGGTTCCCAGCAGTTGTATTCCTGGTTCCCAGCAGTTGTATTCCTGGTTCCCTGCAGTTGTATTCCTAGTTCCCTGCAGTTGTATTCCTGGTTCCCAGCAGTTGTATTCCTGGTTCCCAGCAGTTGTATTCCTGCTTCCCTGCAGTTGTATTCCTGCTTCCCTGCAGTTGTATTCCTGCTTCCCTGCAGTTGTATTCCTGGTTCCCAGCAGTTGTATTCCTGCTTCCCTGCAGTTGTATTCCTGCTTCCCTGCAGTTGTATTCCTGGTTCCCAGCAGTTGTATTCCTGCTTCCCTGCAGTTGTATTCCTGCTTCCCTGCAGTTGTATTCCTGGTTCCCAGCAGTTGTATTCCTGCTTCCCTGCAGTTGTATTCCTGGTTCCCTGCAGTTGTATTCCTAGTTCCCTGCAGTTGTATTCCTGGTTCCCAGCAGTTGTATTCCTGGTTCCCAGCAGTTGTATTCCTGGTTCCCTGCAGTTGTATTCCTAGTTCCCTGCAGTTGTATTCCTGGTTCCCAGCAGTTGTATTCCTGGTTCCCAGCAGTTGTATTCCTGGTTCCCAGCAGTTGTATTCTGGTTCCCTGCAGTTGTATTCCTAGTTCCCTGCAGTTGTATTCCTGGTTCCCTGCAGTTGTATTCCTGGTTCCCAGCAGTTGTATTCCTGGTTCCCAGCAGTTGTATTCCTGGTTCCCAGCAGTTGTATTCCTGCTTCAAGAGGTGTTCAACATGGGTCAGTCATACTGGCAATATACATAAAGGACTCAGAGTGAATAAATAGTGGTATTAGTATGATCACCGAGGTGCCGTTGGGCACCTCGGAATTCCAGGATGATTAGGGTCAGTAAGTGTTGTGGTAAAAGTGGAACAAGGAGGCCAGTGTAGCCAAGTATAAGGCCAGTGTAGCCAAGTATAAGGCCAGTGTAGCCAAGTATAAGGGTCCTGCCAGGAAAAAATGATACGACCGCGGTACCTATAAACTAAAAAATATAACGTTATTTAAGGTACACAGACAAGAATTATACATACCTAGTTATAAGACATCTGAAGCAAGATAAGTGCACAAGTGTTCACAATAAGATTGTTTAATCACAAGTTATTCTGATTATGCAGTTCAGTTCTGTTGTTCACATTACTGAACTGACGATGAAAAACATTCACAAAAGAATGACAAAGTTTGAGGAATCTTTCGTACAAAGAAAGATTGTGAATCCCGAGTTTACACTCTTTATAAATAGTATATATATATATATATATATATAATATATATATATATATATATATATATATATATATATATATATATATATTATATATGTTGCTCTTCGCCTAGCCGCCCCCATACTCACCGAACATTGGTGTATTTGCGGCAGGGCGACGGCGACTTCATGGTCTAATGTGTCACACATCAGAAGGGAAGTATGCTAGACATGAGGAGGTCAATGACATCATAAAGAGAAGCCTCGCCACAGCCCGTTGCCCAGCTCAACGGGAACCCCAAGTGCAGAGGTCTGATGGAAGTCAAAAGCGTCGTGATGGAGCCACTATGCTACCCTGGAAGGATGGTAAGCAGATTGCTTGGGATTACACCTGTGCTGCCACAAGGGCAGACACCTACTTGCCATACTCCGTAGCCGAAGGGGGTGAAGCTGCCAGCCACAGGAAAACCCAGAAGACTCACAAATATGAAGGCCTTCCCCCTTGCTATAACTTCATCCCAATAGGGTCGGAGACCCTTGGAGCATGGGGCAAGTGTGCTCTAAAGTTTCTGAAAGAGCTGGGTGAAAAACTCATCATAGAAACCAAGGACCACAGGGCGACCAGCTTCCTCTTTCAGAGACTCAGTGTTGCGATCCAGAGGCAAAATGCCTGCAGCATTCTGGGCACGCGGCCCACTGCCGGGGAGCTGGACGAAGTATTTGACATGTAGCTCTGAGTTGTTATCTATGTTGTTTTACTCCCTATTGTATTCTTGTCAATGTATTTTATCTTGAAATAAAGTTTATAGACATTCAAAAGATGGGGTGGTAGGGGAAGTGGAATATTCAAATATCTTCAGAAAGAAATCTAAATATTCTTCCTTGAAACCCTTTTTATCTACTTCTCCGAGGCTATGGGGCCCACAATGTACACCAGAGGTGGACCCCATCCTATATATATATATATATATATATATATATATATATATATATATATTCATGGCGGAGTAGTGGTAACTCGGTCAGGGTCATACAGCTCCTGAAGAATATGATAGAAATCAAGTTTGAAATGAGGAAAGCATAGTAGGAGGATGTTGTGTTTCTCTTTGACGTTATCATGTCATTGTGTGAGCAAAACGTTGTGGTAAATAAAGATATTCACTGCATCTGAGTGTTATTTACTCTACCCTCAAGAATAAGTCACATCGCCTTGGCTGAAACAATTCACAAATAACCCACATTCAGCAGACGAAACCAGAGTCGAAACGTCGTCTAAAGTTTGCCTCGTAGGTGAGGGTTAGTTCTTGTAAAAGGTCTTGTGATTCCTAGAAGGTGTGTATAAAAACTCATACAATTCCGGACATTTATTAAGAGAAAACGTTTCACAGTACGTGGTGAAACGTCCATAAGTGTATTCATCCTAAACTGTGCTCCACCATGATGGTATTTACACAGCATTTACCACTCCAGTTCCACTATAAGAGGTGATGTTAGGAAGGCAATTATCCGCCCCTTGATGGTATTTACACAGCATTTACCATTCCAGTTCCACTATAAGAGGTGATGTTAGGAAGGCAATTATCCGCACCTTGATGGTATTTACACAGCATTTACCATTCCAGTTCCACTATAAGAGGTGATGTTAGGAAGGCAATTATCCACCCCTTGATGGTATTTACACAGCATTTACCATTCCAGTTGCACTATAAGAGGTGATGTTAGGAAGGCAATTATCCGCCCCTTGATGGTATTTACACAGCATTTACCATTCCAGTTCCACTATAAGAGGTGATGTTAGGAAGGCAATTATCCGCCCCTTGATGGTATTTACACAGCATTTACCACTCCAGTTCCACTATAAGAGGTGATGTTAGGAAGGCAATTATCCGCCCCGGTGCTTTAGATAATGACACTGGGAGGTGTACCTGGTCATTGCCAAACACAGGACACCAATAAATTGAATTACTTAATTATATTTTATGCGAAGCAATTAACCCGTGTGGGCCATTTAGCGTGATAATTGCTGGAAGCTGATCCTCCGTGAGTTACGTGTAAAATATAGTTACATAACCATACATGTTAATGGATGACTAAGGTGATTGGTGGTAATTACTGGTTGCTCAGGCTCCAGCAGACACCACTGAATAAAAGATAGATGAAGACCACGCTTTTATGCTGACAACACTTCGCTCTGAGCGAAACGTTGTCTGCACAACTACCTCACAAAAGTAACAAAATAATCCAGAGAAAACTGGGACAATGTCTATGACAAACATGATGAGGTATAACAGTGCTGGGGAATACCAACACTGTAAATAACACACAATAACAGTTATAACAAACTATACAGCAGAGTTCAGCCTTGAGAAGTGTTTAGCTCCATGGAGCTGAACAATTCTCAAGGCTGAGGGACTGACCACCTCAAATACTTTTTCTCCAAGTTTGATAGACTGATTACATCATCTTTATTTCACTACTACTACACCTGCTGCCTCTGCATTTGACTGAAGAAGCCCAGGTCCCGAGGGGGCCATGCGCAGGGAGATAGCGAGCCGCCCATGTCCTTTCACATGCTATTTCATTACTTTTTAACAAATCACTAGAAACTAGCACTTTCCCGACACTACTCAAAACAGCAAGGGTTACACCAATACACAAAGGTGGTGACTCCACAGACGTAAACAACTATAGGCCTATATCAAACTTACCGTTGCTATCCAAAATCTTCGAGAAACTTGTGCACAAGAGATTATACTCGTTTATAACGACACAAAGCATACTCAACCCCTGCCAATTTGGCTTCAGGAAAAATAAAAGCACTAACGATGCAATTGTAAAAATGATAGACCTGCTTTACACAGCTCTGGAAAATAAATAATATCCATTAGGACTTTTTATTGACCCAAGGAAAGCTTTCGACACAGTAAACACAGCATCCTACTCCACAAACTTGATCATTATGGTATAAGAGGCCATGCACTTGCATATTTCAAATTGTACCTTACTAATATGTATCAGTGTGTCACCATTAAAGACACAACCTTCTCAACACGACCAAGGGGAGACACCATGCCCAGCCCTTCTAGGGAAGGGTAGGTGCCTGAGCCAGAGCTATCACCTGCAGCTCACAAGACTGCCATTCCCATTAGCTCCCCTGGGGCGGGAAAGATGGCAGACCAGAGAGGCCTAGCTTCTCCCTACGAGCCCCGTGAGGGCGGGGAATGTGGCTAGGCCTGAGGACAGTTGGTCCCAACGATGAGGATGTATTTGTACCTCCTCCCATGACAGACATTAGTCTGAGATACTCCCGAGAAATGGAACCAAGGCCAGGCCACCACTTGTATATAGTTCTTGTCTTCATATAATATCCTAGAATTTGTATTGATAAAGCCACTGGAGGGCGAAACGTCTACACTAAAGATACCCAGATGTTACACATGTGTCTTAATTTCATCTTGTCGTTATTGTAGACCATTCTTGTACACCATGACGGTGAGTGTTGAAGTTATGGTAGTAACACTGACGCTACCATCACCAGGGTAGGATGGTGGGTATTGTAGTAAAGTAACAGTTATGGTAGTAACACTGATGCTATCATCACCAGGGTAAAATGGTAGGTATTGTAGTAAAGTAACAGTTATGGTAGTAACACTGATGCTACCATCACCAGGGTAAAATGGTGGGTATTGTAGTAAAGTAACAGTTATGGTAGTAACACTGATGCTACCATCACCAGGGTAGGATGGTGGGTATTGTAGTAAAGTAACAGTTATGGTAGTAACACTGATGCTACCATCACCAGGGTAAGATGGTGGGTATTGTAGTAAAGTAACAGTTATGGTAGTAACACTGATGCTACCATCACCAGGGTAAGATGGTGGGTATTGTAGTAAAGTAACAGTTATGGTAGTAACACTGATGCTACCATCACCAGGGTAGGATGGTGGGTATTGTAGTAAAGTAACAGTTATGGTAGTAACACTGATGCTACCATCACCAGGGTAAAATGGTGGGTATTGTAGTAAAGTAACAGTTATGGTAGTAACACTGATGCTACCATCACCAGGGTAAAATGGTGGGTATTGTAGTAAAGTAAAGTTATGGTAGTAACACTGATGCTACCATCACCAGGGTAAGATGGTGGGTATTGTAGTAAAGTAACAGTTATGGTAGTAACACTGATGCTACCATCACCAGGTAAGATGGTGGGTTTGTAGTAAAGTAACAGTTATGGTAGTAACACTGATGCTACCATCACCAGGTAGGATGGTGGTTTGTATAAAGTAACAGTTATGGTAGTAACACTGATGCTACCATCACCAGGGTAGATGGTGGTTGTAGTAAAGTAACAGTTATGGTAGTAACACTGATGCTACCATCACCAGGGTAGATGGTGGGATTGTAGTAAAGTAACAGTTATGGTAGTAACACTGATGCTACCATCACCAGTGTAGGATGGTGAATGTTGTAGTAAAGTAACAGTTATGGTAGTAACACTGATGCTACCATCACCAGGTAGGATGGTGAATGTTGTAGTAAAGTAACAGTTATGGTAGTAACACTGATGCTACCATCACCAGGGTAGGATGGTGAATGTTGTAGTAAAGTAACAGTTATGGTAGTAACACTGATGCTACCATCACCAGTGTAGGATGGTGAATGTTGTAGTAAAGTAACAGTTATGGTAGTAACACTGATGCTACCATCACCAGTGTAGGATGGTGAATGTTGTAGTAAAGTAACAGTTATGGTAGTAACACTGATGCTACCATCACCAGGGTAGGATGGTGAATGTTGTAGTAAAGTAACAGTTATGGTAGTAACACTGATGCTACCATCACCAGGGTAGGATGGTGAGTATTGAAGTAAAGTAACAGTTATGGTAGTAACACTGATGCTACCATTACCAGGGTAGGATGGTGGGTTTGAGTAAAGTAACAGTTATGGTAGTAACACTGATGCTACCATCACCAGGTAGATGGTGGATTGTAGTAAAGTAACAGTTATGGTAGTAACACTGATGCTACCATCACCAGGGTAGGATGGTGGGTGTTGTAGTAAAGTAACAGTTATGGTAGTAACACTGATGCTACCATCACCAGGGTAGGATGGTGGGTGTTGTAGTAAAGTAACAGTTATGGTAGTAACACTGATGCTACCATTACCAGTGTAGGATGGTGAATGTTGTAGTAAAGTAACAGTTATGGTAGTAACACTGATGCTACCATCACCAGGGTAGGATGGTGAATGTTGTAGTAAAGTAACAGTTATGGTAGTAACACTGATGCTACCATCACCAGTGTAGGATGGTGAATGTTGTAGTAAAGTAACAGTTATGGTAGTAACACTGATGCTACCATCACCAGTGTAGGATGGTGGGTGTTGTAGTAAAGTAACAGTTATGGTAGTAACACTGATGCTACCATTACCAGTGTAGGATGGTGAGTGTAAGTAAGCTTAATGGTAGTAATAGCGACGTAGGCATCAGTGTAGTGGGGATGATGGGGGAGTGGGGAAGGTGGGGAGATGGTAGTGGATGGAAGGTCAGTCATTGAGACAGCAGGAGGGAGGGTTAGTGTGGTTGTATACACTCAGTTGGTAGCAAGTACCAAGTGAGGCAGCCAGCCACACTGCCCATCACATACCTTACTATCTGGTACGTTACTCCAAAACTTATTATGCATTCTTCACGTTACTTATTTCAACTCATTTTTACTCATTCTTAATATATTTGTAACGTTTAAATGGGTATTATTCAAGTCAGCTGTCATAATTATTATATAATTATTATTATTATTATTCATAGGGAAGAGGTAAACCAGTGTGGTTCAAAGCGTCTAGGGAATACGATATAGGTTAGATCTGAGGAAAGGGGATAACTCCAAATCTTTGGATCAAGAGCCCTTCAGCTGCATCAAGACGCTCTCCTCCCTGAAGGACAACCTCATCTGTCTGTCATTCTTTATTGTTCTTCAAATCAACGTTTTATTTATCAGTTGTGATTATTATGAAACCACGTTTATAAGGTCCATCTAGAACCTTTTATGGAACTCGTCCTTTATCGAACCTCTTATGGAATAATATAATCATGTAGTGTTGAAACCTCTTGGAAATTTTTTAAACATCAATATGAAAAAATCTATAAGGAGGATAGGGAGGTAAGTTATCCAAGGCAGCGGCGCATACTCAAAAATTATAGCTACGGTTGTCAAGGAAACACCACATGAACATTAATGATACAAGCTTATTAGTTAAGCTTTATTGCCCTCCCTCTTCTTTCACCCCCCCCCCCACACACACACTCACACATACACACACACACACACACACACTAACACACACTCTTACACTCACACACACACACACTCACACACACACAATTTTAATGGAAGCTGAAAGATCCTTTTATATCCCACAGGATTGAAGAGACGCCAGTAAAAAAAATAAGAGGCAGAGGAAGACGACCAAGAGAAGATTGAGTAAATACCAAGAAACTGAGTTGTCAACCACCACCACCACAACAACAACTACCACCACCACCACCACCACAACAACTACCACCACCACCAAAGCAACAACAACCACTACCACCTGAACTTCACAACCACCACAACAACAACAATCACATCATAACCACCACTTACACCATCACCAGAACAACAACCACCACCACCTGAAGATCACTGCAACCTTCATCACTACCATTCCCACCCACACATTACCACCACCCACACATTACCACCACCACCCACACATTACCACCACCACCACCAAAGCAACAACAACCACTACCCCAAATTACAACCACCCAACACACACACATATACACCACCACCACCACCCACACATACCACCACCACCACAACAACTACCACCACCACCAAAGCAACAACAACCACTACCACCTGAACTTCACCACCACAACAACAACAATCACATAATAACCACCACCGCCACCACTTCCACAATCACCAGAACAACAACCACCACCACCTGAACATCACTGCAACCTTCATCACTACCATTCCCACCCACACATTACCACCACCACCCATACATCACCACCACAAGTGCACAACCCTCACCATCACCACTAGTACAACTACAGAATAACCCTTAGCACCACCACAACACAACTCTCACCACAATAACAACACAACCCCTTACCCTCACCACCACCACCATAGCACAACCCTTACCACCACCACCACAACACAACCTTCACCACCACCACAACACAACCTTCACCACCACCACAACACAACTCTCACCACAATAACAACACAACCCTTACCCTCACCACCACCACCATAGCACAACCCTTACCACCACCACCACAACACAACCCTCACCACCACCACAGCACAACACTTACAACTACCACCATCACAACACAACCTTCACCACCACCACAACACAACCTTCACCACCACCACAGCACAACACTTACAACTACCACCATCACAACACAACCTTCACCACCACCACAACACAACCTTCACCACCACCACAACACAACCTTCACCACCACCACAACACAACCCTTGCCACTACCACATCAGTATACAAGACAACTGAAACAAAATGGTCAGACTGTCTACACTGTTGTACTCAGCTACGTGTTTACTGCTGCTCAAGATGGGTGAGTACTCAGCCAATATCTTAGCACACTTTAGTTTCGTTCAAATGTTTTGTTTACCTTTTTTTTAATTCAAGTGTTCTTTCCACCTTTTTTTTATTTCGTGCAAGAGTTCATCCCATCTTCTGTGTCGTCCAGGAGACATTTCCACAATTTTGTGGGTGTCGTGGGTTTTGAGTGAGATGAGGTAGGTAGGTGGTAGTGATCTCGCACCTCCTCGCTAGCAGCTGTCTAGAGATGCAGGTGTGTGTGTGTGTGTGTACTCGCCTATTTGTGCTCACCTATTTGTCGTTGCAGGGGTCGATTCATGGCTCCTGGCCCCGCCTCTTCGCTGATTGCTACTAGGTCCTCTCCCTGCTCCATGAGATTTATCAAGCCTCGTCTTAAAACTATGTATGAGGGTATTATTGGGACAAGTTTGAAAATTGAGTGTTGTTGGGGGACAATGTTAGGTTCTAGTGATCTTAGTATCTTGTCCTAAGTGTTCTTAGATATTGGTAAATTTGGAATGGGGTGAGGTATGCTCATTGTGTGAATTTTAATGAAATAATGGGGATTTTGTGTAAATTTTAATTAAAATAAAGATCGTGTGTGAGTATTTTAAAGAATGGGTTGAGTATACATATTTTATAACTAGGCTTTAATTCACTCTGTCAGTGCAATGGGAATTGAGGTGAGGGCTGTGGTTCGTACGTTGGACTGCGTGCGACCAGCAGTAACAGCCTGGTTGATCAGGCTCTGGTCCAACATGAGGCCTGGTCACAGACCGGGCCGCAGGGGCGTTGACCCCTGGAATTCTCTCCAGGTAAACTCCAGGTGAAGTTCAATGTGGACAAGTGTAAGGTACTAGTCGTTGGTAATGAAAATATCCCTCGAATTTATAAACTAGGTGAAGTAGAGCTTGATCATACAGAATGTGAAAAAGACTTGGGAGTCATGGTAAGCAGAAATCTAAAGCCAAGACAACAGTGCCTAAGTGTGCGCAATAAGGCTAACAGATTACTAGGATTTATTTCAAGAAGTATAAGCAATAGAAGTCCAAAAGTTATTTTACAACTCTATACATCACTAGTGAGACCTCATTTGGATTATGCAGCTCAGTTTTGGTCTCCTTACTACAGGATGGATATAGATTCATTGGAGAACATACAAAGAAGAATGACTAAAATGATTTACAGTATAAGAAATCTCCCGTATGAAGATAGACTTAGAGCATTGAATCTCCACTCTCTGGAGAGACGTAGAATGAGGGGAGATATCATCGAGGTGTACAAGTGGATGATGGGCATAAACAAAGGAGATATTAATAAAATACTGAGGATATCGAACCAAATAAGAACAAGAAATAACGGATTTAAATTGGATAAATTTAGATTTAGAAAGGACATAGGCAAGTACTGGTTTTCGAACAGAGTTGTAGATGCGTGGAACAATCTTCCGAGTAGGGTGATAGAGGCTAGGACCTTGGGTGGCTTTAAAAAGAGATTGGACAAATATATGAGTGGGAGGGGCTGGGTTTGATTAGTGTCGTGAGTACAGGAGTAAATTCTTAGGTAGTGGTGGTTTTGATAAGGACTTGCCTTGTATGGGCCAGTAGGCCTTCTGCAGTGTTCCTCCATTCTTATGTTCTTATGTTATGTTCTTTAAATCTTTTCTCTGAGCATCGTCTGTGTCAGTCACATCTTGATCATGAAATTATAACTTTTTTCACAGTTCAAGTTAAGTTACTGTAACTAGGTTATCCCAACTTAGTTGTCATAACTATATATTTTTGAAGCGGTAAACCCATGCATGTGATTCAGTGCAATTGGAGGTTCGATCCTCCGCTAAAACAAAGCAGACCTATTTGTACTTACCTAGCTGTAACAATATAACTAAGGCAAAAAATATGAATGATAACCCTTGGACAAAAAGTGATTTAACTATCCTAATTATATTCAATAAAAAAATCCACTATTCACCACCAGTTTACAGTCCTATTGGTGTAAATTGGTGGCTAGACAAGTACTGTGGGGAACCTGAAAACCTCATTAATATTTATGGTAAACATATGTATGCAAGGGATGAGTTGCATCTTCCTGGGCGAGGGTGGCCGAGTTAGCTAATTCAGTTGTAGAAGTTGTTGATAACTTGTAGAAGATTTTAAACTGATGGAAGAAAGAGTATGTGTGGGAAACAAACGGGTTGTAATACGTAGGAAGGATGAGATCAAGGATTGCAATGGTATGTTAGAAACCGTTAAGAAAATAGAATAGTTCATAAATAGTTTTTGATAAAAACAAGGTAACTGGTTTACAAAGAGACAGAGGAAAGAAGCAAAGCATAAACATCCTTAGCATCCACTATACAAATGGCCAGAGTGCAAGACAAAATAGACGAAATAAGATTAATTGCATGTGGAGGAAACAGATATTATTGCGATAGCCGAAACCTGATTCAATCTGAAAAATACGGCCTTGCTTCTTGAATGCCACATACATGGGTATAAATTATTCAACACTCGTAGAGTTGACAGGAAGTGGGTAGACTTGCTATGTATATCAGGGAAATTTATACTATTGCACTAAAATCCATATAGAGATGGAAGAGACAGCCACATAATCTGTTTGGCTGAAGTTTCTGAAAGGACATGAAAAACTAATCTTAAGTGTGACCTACAGAATCTCAGACATAGACAGTGACCAAAGTAAACTTCTAAGGGACGAAATTGCTGAGGCCTCTACAGTAAATAAGAAAATGTAATTTTAATGTGAGGTTTTTTAACTTTAACAAAATTGACTGGAGCAACTGGGCAGGAAATACAAAAGTCTAGCGGCTGCTTTTTAAAATATTTTTTGTCAGAACTAACTAGAAATAGTTCATTTGACTTGGTTCTGGTAAACACGCAATCTCTGATAAATGATTTTGAGGTTAACGAAGAGCTTGGAGAAAGCGATGATAAATCACTTTGTTTTAATATCTCTTGGAATTACTTTAATAACAATCACAAAATCAATGTCTTCAATTATCGCACTGCAGATTATATGACTTAAGAGAATGCGTGAGTATTGTAGATTGTGGTAACCTGAGCGGGGATTATCACGAGGGAGACCAGAGGGACGGTGGTGACGGATATCTGAAAGACTTTATCCAAAGCGTTGTCCAAGCCACCAAAGCTGCATATATTACTAATATAAAAATTAAATCAAATATAAGTAATCCTAATGGATGAACAATAGACCAAAACATCTGTTGGGTGAAGAGAAAGGCATTTACAGGCGAATATGAGACAGTCACTTTATTCACGTATATTCAATTTATAAGGAAAAAGGAATAATAAAAGCCAAAAGAGAATGGGAAATGAAGTTTTCAAGTGAATCCAAGACCAACCCAAAGAGTTTATTTTAGTTATATAGGAATAAGATCAGGTAACAAAGAAATGCGCACAATTTTTAATACTTGATTCTTCTCGTTTTATACAAAAGGATACAAATGAAATTCTAGAGATCAATAATTATACAAGATCAAAGTTACAAGTGACAGGTCCTCAAACAACTTAGCAAACCATAAGCAAGTCGCTTCAACAACTCACTACAAATAAGTATCATATCAAATAAGATGAAAATGGCAAATGTGATACCTATTTACAAGACCAATTAGCCTTACCTCAAATGTGGGAAAGTTGACAGAATCAATAATTGCTGATGCAATTCGAAGCCACATTCTTGAAAGATATAATTTGATTAATGAATCTCAACACGGTTATACAAAGAGGCGTTCTTGCCTTACCAATTACTAACCTTTTCTTGGCTGCATTTCAAGAAGTATAGATACTAAAAGTCCTAAAGTTAGGCTTCAACTTTATATATCTTTGGTAAGGGCTCATTTAGATCATGCTGCTCGGTCCTGGACATAAATACTCCGAAAAATATGCAGAGGATGTTTCAGAAATCTTTCTTACAAAGAAAGACTGAAGGCACTGAAGTTGCACTCTCGGGAAAGATGTAGAATTAGGGGCATGTGATTAGGTGGCAAAAACTCTCGCCTCACACGATGAGGGTCTGGGTTCGATTCCCGGCGAAGGGGTGGAAACATCAGACGTGTTTCCTTACACCTGTTGCCTATGTTCATCCATCAGTAAAATGGGTACCTGGGTGTTAGTCGACTGGTGTGGGTCGCATCCTGGGACAAAACTGACCTAATTTGCCCGAAATGCTTTGCATAACAAGTGGCTTTCTATATAGTAGTATGTCATTGATGTCAGCTATGACTGTATACCTTGTACATATACATGTAGTAAATAAAATTATTATTATTATTATTATTATTATTATTATTATTATTATTATTATTAGTGTAAATAACCTGCTAAGAGCATCTAAATGGTCCAAGTCGGGCCGAAACGTCGTCGTAAGCTCCTCTCTTTTATATGTGCGGGTTGTGTGTGTATTGTTCCAGTCACGGTATTGTGCCTTTTTTGTTATTTATTTAGATTTAGAAAGGATATAGGGAAGTACTGATTTAGCAATAAATTTGTGGATAAGTGGAACAAACTCTCAAGTAGCATCATTGAATCGATAACATTGAGTAGCTTTAAATATAGGTTAGAA
>WNWK01008154.1:27500-87121 GCA_009830355.1 Cherax destructor
AATCACCACAACCACCATCATATCAAAACCACCTCATCACCACCATCACCTCTACCATTTCAGGGAAAACAACAGAATCAAAATGATGAGATACCCAACACTGCTGTATTTAGCTGCGGGTTTACTGCTGCTCCAGATGGGTGAGTGCTCAAGCAATACGTTATCACCATTTGGTTTCGTATAAGATTCTTTTTACGTGTTTTCTTTCAAAGTCATTCGAACTAGGTTATTCCAACCAGGTTATCCCAACTAAGTTACTTCAACTAGGTTATCACAATAACTGTAGGTTATATACGTTATTCCAACTAGGGCTATCCCAGCTAAGTTACTGCAACAAGGTTATCCCAGCTAGGCCTATCCCAACTAGGGTGATATCAACTAAGTACATAAGATATGCAGTTTGATAGGTAATGTTTTAGTCAACGTCTTTTATTTTTTAATACTCCAAGACTGCTTTTTAAAAGAGTATGTGTCAGAGCCAACTAGAGGAAATAACCTGCATTACTTGGTTCTGGCAAACAAGAATTCTTTGATAGATAATCTTGAGGTTAATAAAGAACTTGCAGAAAGGGATCACAAATTAATGTTTCAATATCTCATGGAATTACCTTAATAACAATAAAAAAATTAGGGTCTCCAATTTTTCGCGCTGCAGATAATACGGCATAAGGGAATGCTGAGTAGTGTAGAGTGGAGTAACCTGACTATGGACTATCGTGAGGGAGACGGAAAAGGCAGTGATGGTTGCAAATATGATATTTTCCAAAGCATTGTACAAACATGAATAACCGTAAATGAAGAAAAAATACTCAAACATATCTTGAGTGAAAAGAAAGGCATTTACAAGCGAATCAAAAGAAGTAAGGAGTCACCGTTTTGAACAGTGAATTCAGTTTAAGAGAGAAGTCAAAAAATAAATAAGGAAAGCCAAAAGAGAATATGTGAGGTAATCAAAGACCATTCTTAAGTGTTTCTTTCAGGTATACAGGAATAAGATTATGGAAAAGATAGGCCCACTTAAATGTAACTCAGGTCAGCTTACTGTTAATAACAAAGAAATGTACCATTGTTTTTACAAAGAAGAATGCAAACGAAATTCCAAACATCAATAATTATACTGGTCACGACGAAAATAATTGTTATATTAAAGTCACTAGCGACATGATCCTCCAACGACTAGATAGACTGAAGCCAAACAAGTCACAGGCCAGACGAACTGTTTTCAAAGATTTTAAAGGAATTTATGAAATTGTTTGTGGTTGTATGATGAAGCATATCACCTCAAACTGGTATTGTAATTGATAAATGGAAAATGGTAAACATGTCATTAGCTTCAAAATATAGACTGATCATCCTAGATTCAATTGTGGGAAACTTGATGGAATCAATAATTACTGATGCAATTCAAAGCCAATTGGAAAGAAATAATTTGATCAACGAATCTCAGCACTGTTTTACAAAGGAACATTCTTGCCTTATGAATTTACTAACCTTTTTCACTAAGGGATTTTAGAGAATTTGAAATAGGATATAAAGAAGAAAGGAAAACTGAAAATAAAATCGAAGTTTTAGGGAGTTTTTAAATTAAACGAGGATAAACTTTTCTATTTTCGGAACATTCTGTGTGGTAGACCAAGATAAAGAATACGATATTGTGTATGTGGACTTAGTAAAGCCTTTGATAATGTTCCATGAGGGAGGATCACCTCCTCATGGACTGGGCCATGGGGGCGTTGACCCCTGAACACCCTCCTGGCAAACTCCCCACCCCCAAGACTAAGGACCTGTATGAGCAACGCATGCATTAATGGAGAAAAGTTAAACCCGTAGGGGTCATACAGCGCCTCGGAATGGGAGGTCATTAGGTTTATCTCCTGGAAGCTGAGAAGAACTCTAATTGCTTGGATCACTTTTCAGCAGTATCAAGACACTTTTGACCGGTCACATGCACTCACCCAGTATATCTCAACTATAATTTTCTTCAACACAAGAGTACGTGGGAAAACTCTGCAATAATTAAAATTAATTCTATATAATAAATTAATTTTATATAATTAAACAATTTTATAAATTAATAAAATTAATTTTATATAATTAATTTTATTTAATTAGTTTATTTTATATATATAAATATCAATGGGGAAACGCTATATTTTTATAGGGTGTACAAGACAAAAAAAAAAACAGTCTAAAACAAACTGAAGAACATGGAAAAAACAGGGTTACGTTCCTTGGGTCCCAAAAATAGCAAACAACTTTTTTAGGTCTCCAAATTGTAAACAAATAAAAATGATTATGTAATTGTAGCTGGTTGTAGAGATGTATTATGTTCAATGCATTGTTTAAGGCTACAAATGTTCCATAAAAATACTTCTTAAATTTTGATTGCTGGTGTATATCGATGATTCTGAACAGTGTAGAGGGATGCTGTGGCTCTTCTGGGCTGAGGTGGATGGCTGAGGCTCTGGCTTTACTGAGAAGTGAGAACTTCTGTAATGCATCTCTGGTCTCTTTTTATTTTCCAGCACTTTATACAGCTAACAGTAAGCCATCATCAGCTGCTCTAGACCCTGTTTCAGAGGAGTGCTTCTAGATTGTGTCAGGGTCCTCTTCAGTGAAAAAGTCTACTAGTTTATTAGCAACATGGAACTGCTCACGTAACCGTTGCAATGTTAACTGTTTTCCTTCAGGTTCTTCCTCTATCTGCCTCTCTTGTATCTGTGCACTGAGCTCTGCCAAAATTCCTCTGAACTTCTGTCTTCATCATCATTTTCTAAACGCTCATTCACATCATCTTCCTGCATTTCTTCAAATCCATCACCGGTAATCTTGCCAGCTAAACTATTTCCTGCACCTGACTCTTAAGCGAGGGGAAAACCTGTGGAAGTATTCACCACACTAGGCTACAACTTTCCCCAGGCTGCATTTAATGTTGATTGGGACACTTCATTCCATGTACTTCTAACATAGCTGATGGCATTAAACACTTGCTGTGGCTCATAGCCATCCTCGGAAATAATTTCCTGCAATTAAGCAGGGAAATTACTTGCTGCGGTGTGATCAGCTGAAGCACTTTCACCGGAGAATTTAATATTATGTAACCTATTACGCAACTTGAACTTGTGGAAGCAGCCAGTGCCAAACACACTCTTGTTCAGGCCTTCCTTAGTCATCATACACTGTTTTATAATAAGTACTCAATGACTTCCCGCTATTAAGATGAAATTAAGTGGTGCATCTTTTTTGTTCACTCCACTTAGTCAATAAGTTTTCTGTTTTATATAACTGTTGTGACCAAGGGTGGATCTACTATGAAACTAATAAAGCTTAGGTTTCAGGGCCCCTAATCTCGGAGGGGCCCCAGACATGACTTTAGTCCACATTGCTTGAAAATTTTGGATCTACTGCATGAGTTTTTTATTTTAAATAATAATATTATAGTGTAATTCAACACAAAATAATAATTAGAATAAAATTTAAAGGTTATTAAAGTATCATATAGGCTAGCCGCTGCTAGTTCCGAAGGGGCCCCCATAATAGTTCAAGCTTCAGTGGCCCAAAAAATGTTGGTCCGCCACTGGTTGTGACCTACCTTCATTCCTTGCAGGTGACAACCTGGGCTATTCATTACACAAACCCGTATATTTGAATCATTCCTTTTAATTGAACGAACTGGCACTCTTGGCGTCTCCACAACACGTGCACAACTTTTAAGCTGATCAATATCTCTACTTTCTTCATAACACCAAAACATAAACGCATAAACTTTTTCTTGCCACTTCCAGCATTATTCTCATGCCTTATCGGTGTCATGATTACTATGTAGATACACGATATTGTAATGAAAAGATCTAAAATCGATTCACAAAGAGATCTGAGAATCATATAGGACACGTATGTATGGACCACCGAGGCGTGAGAGGTGGGACGGTGAAGGCAGGGACCGAGGCGTGAGAGATGGGACGGTGAAGGCAGGGACCGAGGCGTGAGAGGTGGGACGGTGAAGGCAGGGACCGAGGCGTGAGAAGTAGGATGGTGAAGGCAGGGACCGAGGCGTGAGAGATGGGACGGTGAAGGCAGGGACCGAGGCGTGAGAGGTGGGACGGTGAAGGCAGGGACCGAGGCGTGAGAAGTAGGATGGTGAAGGCAGGGACCGAGGCGTAAGAGGTGGGACGGTGAAGGCAGGGACCGAGGCGTAAGAGGTGGGACGGTGAAGGCAGGGAAGAACAAAGTCACAATAACGTGACTGGAACAATACACAAATTACCCACACATAGGAGAGCTTACGGCGACGTTTCGGTCGTCAGCTCCTCTCTCCTGTGTGGGTTATTTATGCAAGGCAGGGAAGGAAGCACCTGCAGTCCAGCCTCGCGATGCTCCAAACTTTTACCGAAGTTGCATCTTCATAGACGAATTTCACAGTGATGAAAGTGTGCCGCAGTTTTGCAATGGTCTAATATCGAAAAAGTCATGGAAGATCCTGTCTTAATTGACGGTCTACTGTATTTTTTGTCCAAATTTTTATTTTGTCAGATATTAACGAAAATCTGTTAGGTTATATTATGTTAGGTATCATTTAGTTATGGGAAGGTTAGATTAAGTAACGTTAATTAGGTTAAGTAACTAACCTGAAAACGCCACCTGTGTTTACACTGGACCAGCTGTAACACTCGCCACCTACATAAAATTTGTATTAATTTTTCTTATAAATCCTAAAATAAAAATATTCACAAGAAATTATTATCTACTCCATGACGCAAATAAGCTGTATGTATTGAAGTGTAAAAATAATAAGGACCAAATTCCAACCAGTAGTTGTTGGTAACTATTACCAATAATATAATAGTTTATTATTACATTATTATTACATTATTAATTTTATACTTTTGCATTATTATTATTATTATATTTTATTATCATTAATTTTACATTTATATTATCATTATTTTTATTATCATTAATTTTATATTATTTTATATAACCATTTTCATTATTTTATATTATCATTATTATTATTATTAAGGGCTCATACAAAGGGAGGACAAATCCAATTCCTTGGATCAAGATCCTTGACCAGCATCAAGGAACTCTTCTTGAAGGAAATATAATAATAGATAAGTCATTCCTGACTACTAAAGTTTTCAGGTTGACTCAAGAAATCGTGGGTCTGCAGTTAACGACTGCACCGCGGGTTCGAGCCCCACCCGTGTTATTCTTCAGGTTGCTTGGTTAACGGGGTTTCAAGCCTATCCACTGTACGAGGGTCATTAAGAATGCAACGTAATATTTCCATCACCGACAAAAATACTTTAAATACCTAAAATGGGGATTAAAATAAACCACATTAATATATATAACGAAGCGCTAAACCCTTAAGGTCATACAGCGCTGCAAATAAACCCACAGCATATATACGATGAGAGAAATACACATCTCGGTGAATATATCTTGAAGTGTTGAGGCAAGTGGGAGAAACTTACCTTAGAGAATAAAATAAACTTACCTCAAACTTAATTATGATGTTGGTGAAGAAAGTTGTGAAACTTTAAGAAACTTTCCAGTTGGTAGATCACTCTGCGCTGTCTCCACTAACATATATACACGCACACAACATAAATAAAAACTACTAGGATGTTTGTTCAAGCACAAAAAAATGTTCAAACGAGGTGAACTTCCTACCAGCAACATTCCCTCCAGTACCGCCATCTTTCCAAGACGCATTTGATACTTATTGACATACTTTTTTTTAACTACGTTTTAATGTGAATATAAATTTGTGATATGTTCATTTAACAAGACATTATATTGCGTATATGATACACAGTACTGTTACTGTTGAAGTGTATGATGATAATCTTATTTGTATAAAAGTTAATGTTTTGTTTATGAAATCTGCTGATTAAATTTTTATTAACGTATATATTATACGATGTTCACGTGATTTTAAAGATAAAATGGAAGAGAAAGTAAAAATATATTCGTTATAGTAAAGCTATTATGATTAAAATGTTGATCACCTAAAAAACATCTTTATTTAAAATCAATTACAAAACTTTTCTTCGTTAGTTACTCTTTTTTTTAATATTTATTGTAGTTGATATAAACAAGTGACTTAAGATATATTTTAGAAAGTTCTTGTTTATTTATTAAGTGTAAAATATATAGCAGATGCTGCGTTGCGCTTCAAAAAGCTTGTTTATTAAAATTTCAAGACGTTGAGTCAACGTTGAAATTTTCACAAAAATATGAAATATACATTTTTCTCACTTGACAATAACAAAAGTCTATGTACGGAGTAAAACACTGGACCTTCAGAGTTTCAAAAGTGTTTACGTTATCTCGTTGGTATTATTTTTGTCTGTTACTTGAGTAATTATACGAGTGTGTCATAACCTCTAGTACACTTCCTTATTTCTTCTTGCTCCAAGTTTCTCAGATCAGCTTCATGTTATCAACGCTGGTGAACTATAACTTGGGAAAGGTTCATGCAACTATTGGGACGGCCAGGTACCTTCTATTGAGTTTTATGAAGACATTCCTAATTTTGGTTTCTGTCCAATAAGAAAAACTTGACTTATCTACTTTAAGTTTTAATCTTACACTTAACACTGATGTATTCCACTTACAAGGTTCTGATTCTTACTGAAGTGTTAATATGCCCAGTTGAATTTCAAGATGGTGTATTTTATTCTTTAATAACTAATCCATCTTATAATTAACTAACAGTTTATAAACTTGGAATTAATAGACTCCGTGTGATGAATGACTGGCTTTAAACTTTCAGCGATGATGGGTTTTCATGAAAGAAGGTTCATGTTACTGGGCTTTTCAGGCCAGTAACATGTAATGATGTGTTGTCATCCCCTGTAAGATGTGATGGTAGGTTATCTACCCCATATTAGATGTGATAGAATGTTATCTACCTCATTTAAGATATGATAGCAGGTTATCTACCTCATATGAGATGTTGTGGTATGTTATCTACCTAATATAAGATGTGATGGTAGATTATGTGCTCCATATATGTGATGGTAGATTATGTACTCCATATATGTGATGGTAGATTATGTACTCCATATATGTGATTGTAGATTATGTACTTCATATATGTGATGGTATATTATGTTCTCCATATATGTGATGGTAGATTATGTACTTCATATATGTGATGGTATATTATGTACTCCATATATGTGATGGTAGATTATGTGCTCCATATATGTGATGGTAGATTATGTACTCCATATATGTGATGGTAGATTATGTACTTCATATATGTGATGGTAGATTATGTTCTCCATATATGTGATGGTAGATTATGTGCTCCATATATGTGATGGTATATTATGTACTCCATATATGTGATGGTAGATTATGTACTCCATATATGTGATGGTAGATTATGTACTCCATATATGTGATGGTAGATTATGTACTCCATATATGTGATGGTAGATTATGTACTCCATATGTGATGGTAGATTATGTACTCCATATATGTGATGGTAGATTATGTACTCCATATATGTGATGGTAGATTACGTACTCCATATGTGATGGTAGATAATCTACCTATATAAGCTGTAATGGTGTTATCTACCTCATATAAGATGTGGTGGTAGGCTATCTACCTCATACGATGTGATGGTATGTTATCTACCTCACAAAATATGATGGTAGGTTATATATCCTTTCTATCATGTTTACCTGGAGAGGGTTTCGGGGGTCAACGCCCCCGCGGCTCGGTCTGAGACCAGGCCTCGAGGTGGATCAGGGTCTGATCAACCAGGCTGTTACTGCTGGCTGCACGCAAACTTACGTAGGAACCACAGCCCGGATGGTCAGGTACTGACTTTAGGTGCCTGTCCAGTGCCTTCTTGAAGACAGCCAGGGGTCTATTGGTAATCCCCCTTATGTATGATGGGAGGCAGTTGAACAGTCTTGGGCTTTTGACACTTATTGTGTTGTCACTCAGTGTACTCGTGGCGCCCCTGCTTTTCATTGAGGGAATGTTGCATCTCCTGCCGAGTCTTTTGCTTTCATAGGGAGTGATTTTCGTGTGCAAGTTTGGTACTAATCCCTCTAGGATTTTCCAAGTGTATATTATCAGGCTCTGCTAAAATATTATTTGCTACACTCCTCCATTTTAGGTGTCTCAAGTTGAAATCTTCCTGTAGCAAGATGTTTGGGGCAGGAGTTGGGAGATTTTCCAGACAGTGGTCAATTTTTAAAAGCTGTTCCTGGAACTGTTGGGAAGTTGCATCCGGAGGCTTGTATACAACCACAGTGACAAGGTTTTGGTTTTCAGTCTTTACTGCCAAAACTTTAACTACATCATTTGAGGTGTTTAGTAGTTCCGAGCAAATGAGCTACTCTGACGTACACGCCAACCCCCTCCCCCTTGTTGCCTGTTTAGTCTGTCAAAATGATCCTATATGTGGGTCTCTGTGAAAGCTGCAAACATTGCATTTGACTCCGTGAGCAGTCACTTGATGTAAGAAATTTTGTTGTTTGTTGACGGCTTTAGACCCTGTATGTTTGCAAAGACAAATGTCTTTATATTGATGGAATTTAGGGGGATTTTATTTGCTGGCTATAATATCTGTTGTTCTGGAGTGGAGGCCAAAGACCGTGCCTCTGCTCCAGAAGTGTTTTCAGTTTGTGTAAGATTTCTGTCATTTCTTGCCAGTCTACCCCCATTAAATTAATGGTTCACCACAAACATTAGTGTTCAAGGTTGTTTCATCTTTTTATTATTATTATTATTATTATTATTATTATTATTATTATTATTATTATTATTATTATTATTATTATTATTATTATTCATCATCATCATCATCATCATAATTATTGTTATTTGTTTCGATGTTTATGTGTTTGTTTGCTCTTAATCAAGAACGTTGTTATTGTTATAGGCGTGTGTTTGGAGCAGCACGAGGCTTCTGTAAGCCCGGGTCTGGAGATGACTGCTAATGAGCAAGCTCTGAGGAAGTCTTTACTGAACAACTACGACAAACACACCATACCTCCTGGCAACACCACCATCACTATCAGTAGCCTCACCATACGTACCATGGAGATGGTAAGTGTCACTGTATACTCACTGTCTACCTGGAGAGTGTTTCGAGAGGGGGTCATTACAGCGCTGTATGACCCTAGTGGGTTTAGCGCTTCTTTTTTTTATTATTATAATCCGAGAGGGTCAACGGTGTCGCTGCCTGGTCTCATATCAAACCAGTTCAGCCAGGCTGTTGGTGCAAAGTAAGCACCACAACCCGGTTGATCAGGAACTGACTTGAGGAACTTATCAAGTTATCGCTTGAAGATAGACAGGAGTCTGTTGGTAAACCATGCTGCGCTGTATGACCCTTGTGGTTTAGCGCTTCTTTTGATTATAATAATAATAATGTTGGTAATCCATCCTTATGTATGAAAGGAGGGTGTTGAAAAGTCTTGGTCCTTTCACACTTCTTGAGTTTTCCCTTAGTTTACTGATTGTACTCCTGCTTTTCACTGGGGGCATTTTGCACCGTCTACCAAACCTCTTACATTCTTGGGGAATAATTTCTGTGCAGATTTGGAACCAATCCTTCTAGAATTTTTCAGGTATAGATTAAAATATACTATCTTTCTCGCCTACGTTCTAAGGAGTACAGATCGAGGAACTTCGAACGTCCCCAATAATTTAGGAACTTGACTGAATCTTTGTGAGCAGTGAAGGCTCTATGCACATTCTCCAGGTCTATAATTTCACCTGCTGCAGACGAAACTGTTAGAGTACTTCAGTACTCCAGCCTAGAAAGAACGAGTGATACAAAAGAGTATCCTCATTGGCTTAGTATCCCTTGTTTTCAAGGTTCTAGTCATCCAGCCTAGCATTTTTCTTGCGGTTATGATATTGACATTGTTGTGATCATTGAAGGTGAAATCCTCTGACATTATCAATCCTAAGTCCCTCACGTTAGTCTTACGCTTGTTCAAGTCGTGGTTCAAGAACTATAGGTTGTTCCAGTCATTGTTAAAGAGTACTAGCTGATTCCGGTCGTGGCCCATGAGCTTGCTTCACTTGGGTCCAGGAGCTGTAGCTGGTTGGTAGCAAGCGTAACTAGGTAAGTATGCGAACACGCTGCAGCCAGGTACTAGAGAAGGCAGACGTGCTCTCAGCCTGTTGTGTGTGCAAGCAATTTGCTACAATATATGCCTGAATAGAGAGAAAGGAGAGGTGGAGGGAGGTGTTAGTGGAGAGGGGTATCAGAAAATGTCCAGAGGCCTGACTTTAAAATTGAAGTTGGATTCTTATTAGAGACGAATGAGGCCTTGCTTTGCTTAGTGATGTGGATGGCCTTGCTTCATGTAGTGATGTGGATGGCCTTGCTTCATATTGTGATGAGGATGGTCTTGTTTCATATTGTGATGAGGGTGGCCTTATCTTGGTTTAGTAATGTTGGTGGCTCTGCTTCACTAAGAGTGGCCTTACCTGCATCCACCGCTACGGATGACTCTACCTGAGGAAGGAGTAATAGAGTGAACAAGCTCAATGATGCAGACATAGGCTACAGAATACAGCAACTTCACACACTTGGTTGCAGTGCTGACGTGATGTTGATGGTGTACCACACGAGTGTGGCAACAACGTTGCATACTGATCACTGACGTCACCTAGCGCCCACCTTATTAATGAGACCGGTGCACCTGGCCAGCGCATCTAGAAGTTATAACGACCAAATAAAACACCTGCTGAAGTACATAATGTATAAAAATAACAGTATTCATGTTACATTGTGTAAAACACGTAAGTTATCATAATTTTAGATAAAACTTACTGTCTTACGTCAAATTAAGGGAAAAATAGAGAAAAATCTTAATATTTTATATAAAATGAAAAACCTCTGGAACACTCGACTAACATAAGAATATAAGAAATAAGGAACACTACAACAAGCCCACTGGACCATGCTAGGCAGGTCTATGCCACACCCGCTTAAGAAGGAATGAGAACTACTGCAGGCCTAATGGCCCAAGCTAGGCAAGTCTAACTCACATCCACTCATGTACTTGTTTAACCTATTTTTCAAGCTACACATGATTTTAGCTTCAATGACGGTACTCGGGAGTTTGTTCCACTCATCCACAACTCTATTACCAAACCAATGCTTTCCTCTTTACTCTCTAGATATTTTTTTTCCAACTTGAACCCATTGTTGTGAGTCTTATCTTGGTTGAATATTTTTAACACGTTATTTACATCACTTTATTTATTTATGGTTTCCATTTATGCACTTCAGTCATATTCCCCCTTAATTATACGCCTTTCTAGAGAGTGCATACTTAGTGTCATCAGTCTGTCCTCGTAGGGAAGATTTCTGATACATGGGATCAACTGTATCAGACTCTTCTGTACATTTTCCAATGCATTTATGTTCTGTAATAATATGACCAGAACTGAGCAGCATAATCTAAATGAGGCCTCACCAGTTGAATAATAACCTGAGGACTCCAGTTATTTATACTTCTTGATATGAAGCCAAGAATTCTATTCGCTTTATTGCGAACACTTATGTACTGTTGTCTTGGATATAGATTACTGTTAACCAGAACTCCTAGATCTTTGTTCATTCAGAGTGATTAATATACACAATATTTATTTTTAAGTGCCATAGTTATTTTCTTTACCAATGCTTAAAACTTCGCATTTGTCTATATTAAACCGCATCTTCCACTTCTCCGACCACTGAATCAGTCTATTCAGATCTTCCTGTAGCGCTCTAGTGTCGTCGTCAGAATTAATTCGACAGTCTGTTTTGGTGTCATCGACAAACTTGCTTATGTCGCTATTTATTCCTTCATCTGCGTCGTCTATATACTGTGTGAACAACAGAGGGTCCAATACTGACCCTGAGGAACAACGCTTATGACGCGTCTTCCCCACTCTGATTTATCCTCATTTTTGCAAACTCTTTGTTGCCTATCTGTCAACCATGCATCTATCCACGATAAAAATTGCGCTCCTCTATTTTCCTCATCAATCTCTGCCGATAATTTGAGAATGCAGGTTGGGAGCGCTGTCAGGTATACTGTGATAGGTATACCTGACAAGACTGAACCTCTCTACTGATGCTGCGACAACCAGGTATACTGTGATAGGTATACCTGACAAGACTAAACCTCTCTACTGATGTGACACCAGGTATACTGTGATAGGTATCCTGACAAGACGAACCTCTACTGATGCTCGACAACCAGGTATACTGTGATAGGTATACCTGACAAGACTGAACCTCTCTACTGATGCTGCAACAACCAGATATACTGTGATAGGTATACCTGACAAGACTGAACCTCTCTACTGATGCTTCGACAACCAGGTATACTGTGATAGGTATACCTGACAAGACTGAACCTCTCTACTGATGCTGTGACAACCAGGTATACTGTGATAGGTATACCTGACAAGACTGAACCTCTCTACTGATGTTGCGACAACCAGGTATACTGTGATAGGTATACCTGACAAGACTGAACCTCTCTACTGATGCTGCGACAACCAGGTATACTGTGATAGGTATACCTGACAAGACTGAACCTCTCTACTGATGCTTCGACAACCAGGTATACTGTGATAGGTATACCTGACAAGACTGAACCTCTCTACTGATGCTGCGACAACCAGGTATACTGTGATAGGTATACCTGACAAGACTGAACTCTCTACTGATGCTGCACAACCAGGTATACTGTGATAGGTATACCTGACAAGACTGAACCTCTCTACTGATGCTGTGACAACCAGGTATACTGTGATAGGTATACCTGACAAGACTGAACCTCTCTACTGATGCTGTGACAACCAGGTATACTGTGATAGGTATACCTGACAAGACTGAACCTCTCTACTGATGCTGCGACAACCAGGTATACTGTGATAGGTATACCTGACAAGACTGAACCTCTCTCTCACTGCAGATGCCTTATGTGCGACAACCAGGTATACTGTGATAGGTATACCTGACAAGACTGAACCTCTCTACTGATGCTGCGACAACCAGGTATACTGTGATAGGTATACCTGACAAGACTGAACCTCTCTACTGATGCTGCGACAACCAGGTATACTGTGATAGGTATACCTGACAAGACTGAACCTCTCTACTGATGCTGCGACAACCAGGTATACTGTGATAGTATACCTGACAAGACTGAACCTCTCTACTGATGCTGCGACAACCAGGTATACTGTGATAGGTATACCTGACTAAGACTGAACCCTCTCTACTGATGCTGCGACAACCAGGTATACTGTGATAGGTATACCTGACAAGACTGAACTCTCTACTGATGCTGTGACAACCAGGTATACTGTGATAGGTATACCTGACAAGACTGAACCTCTCTACTGATGCTGCGACAACCAGGTATACTGTGATAGGTATACCTGACAAGACTGAACTCTCTTCTACTGATAGTCTGCGACAACCAGGTATACTGTGATAGGTATACCTGACAAGACTGAACCTCTCTACTGATGCTGCGACAACCAGGTATACTGTGATAGGTATACTGACAAGACTGAACCTCTCTACTGATGCTGCGACAACAAGGTATACTGTGATAGGTATACCTGACAAGACTGAACCTCTCTACTGATGTGCACAACCAGGTATACTGTGATAGGTATACCTGACAAGACTGAACCTCTTACTGATGTGCGACAACCAGGTATACTGTATAGGTATACCTGACAAGACTGAACCTCTCTACTGATGCTGGACAACCAGGTATACTGTGATAGGTATCCTGACAAGACTGAACCTCTCACTGATGCTGACAACCAGGTATACTTGATAGGTATACCTGACAAGACTGAACCTCTCTACTGATGCTGCAACAGGTATCTTATAGGTATACTACAGTGAACTCCTACTGATGCGCAAGGTATACTGTATGTATATGACAAGATGAACCTCTACTGATGTGTGACAACCAGGTATACTGTGATAGGTATACCTGACAAGACTGAACCTCTCTACTGATGCCTGTGACATGACGCACACTCCATCCTCTGTATAAAACTAATGCAATGAATGTTAACAAAATAGCTTAGTGTCACCTTGACACTCAATTATTATTATTATTATTATTATAATATTATTATTATTATTATTATTATTGAAGGTAAGAGGCAAATCCATACAGCTCCTAGGACTGAGAGTCAGGTTTGATCCGAGGAAGAGGATAGTAGTTTGAATTCCTTGGAGACAGAACCTTCAGTAGAGCATATATATATATATATATATATATATATATATATATATATATATATATATATATATATATATATATATGAATTCATAAAAGTATAATTTTCCTTCCTTTCTACAGTTTCATTAATCACCTGTTAATTACGTACTGGATTTATTTTTAATTCATTAATGGTTTTCTAGTCTTAAGGTGATTAGGCAGCCCATCCATATCATTATATAGGCTCGTTATTATTATTATTAGTAGTAGTAGTAGTAGTATTATAGGAAGCGCGAACCTCATTGTGGTCCTACAGTGCCACGGTACTAGTAATCGGTTTTGTTCCAAGGAAAGGGAGAATAACTTCATTAACTAGAATCAAGAGCCCTTCACCTGCAGGAAGGAGAGTGTAGGTGTTGGTTGTCTGTCTATAAAAAAGACTCACTGAAAAAATTGCTCACTTTCTCCGCTACAATAATAATAATTTTGATACCACCAACCTGTGGCTTTATCAGTCCAATACTGAGAAAAACGGTGGAAGATGTGAAGAGGGAGTTTGAGGTGATCAGTCCCTCAGCCTGGAGATGTGTTAAGTCCATTAGTCTTGATAAAAGTACAGTATATGCACGGGGGAAAGGCTTTTATACTGGACACAGATGAGGTGAAGCAGTTGGAGGTGGTTTCAAAGGTGGGCAGGGTCTACTAGTGGGAGTAGGTCTTAGCAATATGTTAGGCAGGACACTTCTCTATTCATATGTTGTTCTTTTATCAAGATTGATGGACTGAGTCCATCATCTTGAGGGACTGATTACCTCAAACTTACTCTTTGCATCTTCTATCGAATTTCTCTTTATTGCACTGATAAAGCCACTGGTGGGGCGAAACGTTTCCAGGATGAAGGTATCCAAGTGTTGCATATGTGTCTCGCTCCTCTACTTGTCGCTTTTCTAAATTACATAATAATATCTAAGTCTTACATCATGTTTACTTATCCTGGTACAATATTGTTTTTGCTTCTTAACTCCAGAATCTGAGTCAAACAAGTCTGGTGAAGAATTGTTAAACAATTATGACATTTTTAATTTGAGTAAGTTCACTCCGCCACTTTGGTATTTTAAATATATATACTTCTTTCTGGCCAACATGTTACCCTACATGTGTTAAGAATCACCCATCAGGTGAAACTTACACCTGCATTAAGGGTGAAACTTACACTTTCCCCTCACCTTCTTTGCCACATCTGGCGTCTGTGAACTGGTCTGTGTCTTGACTCAGTTAAAACACTACTGAGCGTCTGCTAACTCAGTTATACTCGTAAAGAACATTCATTATTACATTAAGCTTTTTCACACCCTGTAAAAAGCACATTAACAGTGTGTTAAGAGGCAGTTAGAAGCAACAGTCTATTAAGCTAATAGATTCCCTTAGAAGTTTGCCTGCCAGACAGGGCTTTGTGTCTCATAGTTGTCAGACGGAGGATCGAGCCTGCAGCACCCCATACTCTGACCCACACGCTTCACATATATAACTACAAATTCACTAACAAGACTTTTAAACACCATAATGAGAGCTGAGTGTTTCTATCTCTTACATATAAATGGCGTCTCGTATATCTGTAGCATTGGTGAAAGGTTCTCGCTGAAGGCGTCGTGGCAGCCGTTAATATCCGTTAGAAACGTTAATTAACACGGTTAAAGAAAAGGAGTTTCGGAAGATGCACTCTTCCTTATACTCTCCCTCATACCCATCCCTTCACCCATGCTCCCTCACTCCCCCTCACTGTGGGTGAGAAAGCTCCAGTGTGGGGATTATGTGGGTGAAATCGAGTGAGTCCCACTTGTCAGCTCTCGTTATTGTCTTGCTTCTGTCCGCCAGTGATAAGAGGATTATTATAATATCTATATTTATTTATAACCCGAATGTATATATAACTTTTGCAGTGTATATGTCGTGTTTACAACTGATGAAGTTTGTCTGTGTTACAGCACGAGGAAACGCAATCCATGGAGATCCTTAGCTATCTGTCTCATGTAAGTACCTCTGCTGTCCGTTACACCCACGGACACGCCCACTGACACACCCACTGACACACCCACTGACACGCCCACTGACACACCCACTGACACCCACTGACACGCCCACTGACACACCCACTGACACGCCCACTGACACTCACTAACACAAGCACTAAAACACTGGCTTCCTAACCTACACAATGACACAAACACACTCATTAAGAACTACAGGTTTGGAGATGAGGATTTCCAGACGTGTTTTGTATTATAGTCATCCACAACCATCATTTAACTTAAAGACATCACTGATCTATATAACTTTACCAAACATCTATAATATTATTGTGCATAAAGAGTAAGGGTTATTTTTAAAATGAATCCTACAGACTAGCAACATAAAATACATAGACTATTGCAAATGGAAGAATCTTATGAGACAGTTTCCACAGCAACGTTCAGTGATTCCACACATCCCTCTGTATAGTGTTTATACACACACCAGAGATACACATGAGACCTGAGTATCCAAGCATAGGTAATACCCGTCATCAACTGGTTGGTTTACTGTCAAAACCTGGACTCATCAGCACGTAACACCGTATTGAAATACCATAACCCGTACATATTGTTATTATGATCGTAAGTGAAGATCACACAGCCCATCTCGCCGGATATAAACATATATTAAATAATCTTAGCAGGGTAAATAAGTCGGTCAGATCCAAGAACTGCCTTTAAGGACCTAATACCGAGTCATTTAAGACATTACTCTTACATATCAAGTCAATAAGATTGTAGAGCAACACAAGAACAGTACCTCGAGAAAACTGGTTTTCTTGTAAACAAATCAGTCCCAGAGCTGAGGCGACGAATGAGCTACGATATAAAGGTGAAGGAACTAAACAAGGTGTTTCCAAGAGGTGTGTCTCTCAGCGTATATAAAATGAGTTTACTTTCATCTCTGAAATAGAGATTAAAGCATTTTGTCTAGTGGTGAAACAGTTGAGTGTAGCTCTATGACACTGGTGTAGTACACCCTCTATGACACTGGTGTAGTACAGCCTCTATGACACTGGTGTAGTACAGCCTCTATGACACTGGTGTAGTACAGCCTCTATGACACTGGTGTAGTACAGCCTCTATGACACTGGTGTAGTACAGCCTCTATGACACTGGTGTAGTACAGCCTCTATGACACTGGTGTAGTACAGCCTCTATGACACTGGTGTAGTACAGCCTCTATGACACTGGTGTAGTACAGCCTCTATGAAACTGGTGTAGTACAGCCTCTATGACACTGGTGTAGTACAGCCTCTATGACACTGGTGTAGTACAGCCTCTATGACACTGGTGTAGTACAGCCTCTATGACACTGGTGTAGTACAGCTCTATGACACTGGTGTAGTACAGCCTCTATGACACTGGTGTAGTACAGCCTCTATGACACTGGTGTAGTACAGCCTCTATGACACTGGTGTAGTACAACCTCTATGACACTGGTGTAGTACAGCCTCTATGACACTGGTGTAGTACAGCCTCTATGACACTGGTGTAGTACAACCTCTATGACACTGGTGTAGTACAGCCTCTATGACACTGGTGTAGTACAGCCTCTATGACACTGGTGTAGTACAGCCTCTATGACACTGGTGTAGTACAGCCTCTATGACACTGGTGTAGTACACCCTCTATGACGCTCGTGTAGTGCAGCCTCTATGACACTGGTGTAGTACAGCCTCTATGACACTGGTGTAGTACAGCCTCTATGACACTGGTGTAGTACAGCCTCTATGACACTGGTGTAGTACACCCTCTATGACGCTCGTGTAGTGCAGCCTCTATGACACTGGTGTAGTACAGCCTCTATGACACTGGTGTAGTACACCCTCTATGACACTGGTGTAGTACACCCTCTATGACACTGGTGTAGTACACCCTCTATGACACTGGTGTAGTACAGCCTCTATGACACTGGTGTAGTACAGCCTCTATGACACTGGTGTAGTACAGCCTCTATGACGCTCGTGTAGTACAGCCTCTATGACACTGGTGTAGTACAGCCTCTATGACACTGGTGTAGTACAGCCTCTATGACACTGGTGTAGTACAGCCTCTATGACACTGGTGTAGTACAGCCTCTATGACACTGGTGTAGTACAGCCTCTATGACACTGGTGTAGTACAGCCTCTATGACACTGGTGTAGTACAGCCTCTATGACACTGGTGTAGTACAGCCTCTATGACACTGGTGTAGTACAGCCTCTATGACACTGGTGTAGTACAGCCTCTATGACACTAGTGTAGTACAACCTCTATGACACTGGTGTAGTACAACCTCTATGACACTGGTGTAGTACACCTCTATGACACTGGTGTAGTACAACCTCTATGACACTGGTGTAGTACAACCTCTATGACACTGGTGTTGTAAAAGCCTCTATGACACTGGTGTAGTACAACCTCTATGACACTGGTGTAGTACAACCTCTATGACACTGGTGTAGTACAGCCTCTATGACACTGGTGTAGTACAGCCTCTATGACACTGGTGTAGTACAACCTCTATGACACTGGTGTAGTACAACCTCTATGACACTGGTGTAGTACAACCTCTATGACACTGGTGTAGTACAACCTCTATGACACTGGTGTAGTACAACCTCTATGACACTGGTGTAGTACAACCTCTATGACACTGGTGTAGTACACCTCTATGACACTGGTGTAGTACACCTCTATGACACTGGTGTAGTACACCCTCTATGACACTGGTGTAGTACACCCTCTATGACACTGGTGTAGTACACCCTCTATGACACTGGTGTAGTACACCCTCTATGACACTGGTGTAGTACCCTCTATGACACTGGTGTAGTACACCTCTATGACACTGGTGTAGTACACCCTCTATGACACTGGTGTAGTACACCCTCTATGACACTGGTGTAGTACAGCCTCTATGACACTGGTGTAGTACAGCCTCTATGACACTGGTGTAGTACACCCTCTATGACACTGGTGTAGTACAGCCTCTATGACACTGGTGTAGTACACCCTCTATGACACTGGTGTAGTACACCTCTATGACACTGGTGTAGTACACCTCTATGACACTGGTGTAGTACAGCCTCTATGACACTGGTGTAGTACACCCTCTATGACACTGGTGTAGTACACCCTCTATGACACTGGTGTAGTACACCCTCTATGACACTGGTGTAGTACACCCTCTATGACACTGGTGTAGTACAGCCTCTATGACACTGGTGTAGTACACCCTCTATGACACTGGTGTAGTACAGCCTCTATGACACTGGTGTAGTACAGCCTCTATGACACTGGTGTAGTACACCCTCTATGACACTGGTGTAGTAGGTGGCTCTGAACATCATGAACCAACTAACCTCAACTTATTGGAAAATTGAAGAATCAGAGATGTACTCATCACATAGAGGACATTTAGAGACATTGAGAGTGTGGATTATAAGAATATGTTTAATACGAGAGGTAAAGGAACAAGGAAATGGAATGAAAGTGACACCTCAGATGTACCATAGAGGAGCTGGGAAATACTTCTTCTGTCTAATGGTAGTTAAAAATTAAACGAGATGTATGAGAAAGTTTTGAAAGAAAAGTCAATATTCAGCTCCATGAATAAATATAATAGTATCCAAGTGGCTATGAACAACATCAAGGTTCAGAAAAAACCAGCAATGTAAGTCCATGGAAGGTTGAAAGAACCAGCAATGCAAGGTCCATGGAAGGTTGGAAGAACCAGCAATGTAAGTCCATGGAAGGTTGAAAGAACCAGCAATGCAAGTCCATGGAAGGTTGGAAGAACCAGCAATGTAAGTCCATGGAAGGTTGGAAGAACCAGCAATGTAAGTCCATGGAAGGTTGAAAGAACCAGCAATGTAAGTCCATGGAAGGTTGGAAGAACCAGCAATGTAAGGCCATGGAAGGTTGGAAGAACCAGCAATGTAAGTCCATGGAAGGTTGGAAGAACCGGCAATGTAAGTCCATGGAAGGTTGGAAGAACCAGCAATGTAAGTCCATGGAAGGTTGGAAGAACCAGCAATGTAAGGCCATGGAAGGTTGGAAGAACCAGCAATGTAAGTCCATGGAAGGTTGGAAGAACCAGCAATGTAAGGCCATGGAAGGTTGGAAGAACCGGCAATGTAAGTCCATGGAAGGTTGGAAGAACCGGCAATGTAAGGCCATGGAAGGTTGGAAGAACCAGCAATGTAAGTCCATGGAAGGTTGGAAGAACCGGCAATGTAAGGCCATGGAAGGTTGGAAGAACCAGCAATGTAAGTCCATGGAAGGTTGGAAGAACCAGCAATGTAAGTCCATGGAAGGTTGGAAGAACCGGCAATGTAAGGCCATGGAAGGTTGGAAGAACCAGCAATGTAAGGTCATGGAAGGTTGGAAGAACCAGCAATATAAGTCCATGGAAGGTTGGAAGAACCAGCAATGTAAATCCATGGAAGGTTGGAAGAACCGGCAATGTAAGTCCATGGAAGGTTGAAAGAACCGGCAATGTAAGTCCATGGAAGGTTGGATGAACCAGCAATGTAAGTCCATGGAAGGTTGGAAGAACCGGCAATGTAAGGCCATGGAAGGTTGGAAGAACCAGCAATGTAAGTCCATGGAAGGTTGGAAGAACCGGCAATGTAAGTCCATGGAAGGTTGGATGAACCAGCAATGTAAGTCCATGGAAGGTTGGAAGAACCAGCAATGTAAGTCCATGGAAGGTTGAAAGAACCAGCAATGTAAGTCCATGGAAGGTTGGAAGAACCGGCAATGTAAGTCCATGGAAGGTTGAAAGAACCAGCAATGTAAGTCCATGGAAGGTTGGAAGAACCGGCAATGTAAGGCCATGGAAGGTTGGAAGAACCAGCAATGTAAGGCCATGGAAGGTTGAAAGAACCAGCAATGTAAGTCCATGGAAGGTTGGAAGAACCAGCAATGTAAATCCATGGAAGGTTGAAAGACCCAGCAATGTAAGGCCATGGAAGGTTGAAAGACCCAGCAATGTAAGGCCATGGAAGGTTGAAAGAACCAGCAATGTAAGGCCATGGAAGGTTGAAAGAACCAGCAATGTAAGTCCATGGAAGGTTGGAAGAACCGGCAATGTAAGTCCATGGAAGGTTGGAAGAACCGGCAATGTAAGGCCATGGAAGGTTGGAAGAACCAGCAATGTAAGGCCATGGAAGGTTGAAAGAACCAGCAATGTAAGGCCATGGAAGGTTGAAAGAACCAGCAATGTAATCCATGGAAGGTTGAAAGACCCAGCAATGTAAGTCCATGGAAGGTTGAAAGACCCAGCAATGTAAGTCCATGGAAGGTTGAAAGACCCAGCAATGTAAGGCCATTTAAGGTTGAAAGACCCAGCAATGTAAGGCCATGGAAGGTTGAAAGAACCAGCAATGTAAGTCCATGGAAGGTTGAAAGAACCAGCAATGTAAGGCTATGGAAGGGTGAAAGAACCGGCAATGTAAGGCCATGGAAGGTTGAAAGAACCAGCAATGTAAGTCCATGGAAGGTTGAAAGAACCAGCAATGCAAGTCCATGGAAGGTTGAAAGAACCAGCAATGCAAGTCCATGGAAGGTTGAAAGAACCAGCAATGTAAGGCCATTGAAGGTTGAAAGAACCAGCAATGTAAGGCCATGGAAGGTTGAAAGACCCATCAATGTAAGTCCATGGAAGGTTGAAAGAACCAGAAATGTAAGTCCATGGAAGGTTGAAAGAACCGGCAATGTAAGGCCATGGAAGGTTGAAAGAACCAGCAATGTAAGGCCATGGAAGGTTGAAAGAACCAGCAATGTAAGGCCATGGAAGGTTGAAAGAACCAGCAATGTAAGGCCATGGAAGGTTGAAAGAACCAGCAATGTAAGGCCATGGAAGGTTGAAAGAACCAGCAATGAGGCATGGAAGGTTGAAAGAACCAGCAATGTAAGGCCATGGAAGGTTGAAAGACCCATCAATGTAAGTCCATGGAAGGTTGAAAGAACCAGCAATGTAAGGCCATGGAAGGTTGAAAGAACCAGCAATGTAAGGCCATGGAAGGTTGAAAGAACCGGCAATGTAAGGCCATGGAAGGTTGAAAGAACCAGCAATGTAAGGCCATGGAAGGTTGAAAGAACCAGCAATGTAAGGCCATGGAAGGTTGAAAGAACCGGCAATGTAAGGCCATGGAAGGTTGAAAGAACCAGCAATGTAAGGCCATGGAAGGTTGAAAGAACCAGCAATGCAAGTCCATGGAAGGTTGAAAGAACCGGCAATGTAAGGCCATGGAAGGTTGAAAGAACCAGCAATGTAAGGTTGAAAGAACCAGCAATGTAAGGCCATGGAAGGTTGAAAGAACCAGCAATGCAAGTCCATGGAAGGTTGAAAGAACCGGCAATGTAAGGCCATGGAAGGTTGAAAGAACCAGCAATGTAAGGCCATGGAAAGTTGAAAGACCCAGCAATGTAAGGCCATGGAAGGTTGAAAGGTGGTACTACCATCTGAGACTAATCTTTCATAAACACTCACTGACACATATACTGACACTGACACACATACATACCAACACTGGCTCACCCACTGGCAGACTACACTCACCACTGACACTGACACAGTTACATACCGACACACAGGCTCACACACTGACACTGACAGTTACATACATACACACAGGCTCACACACTGACAGACTACACTGACCACTGACACTTACACAGTTACATACAGACACAATGGCTCACACACTGACAGACTACACTGACCACTGACACACAGTTACCAACCAGGCAGGACACCCCGGATATTTATAGTTAGGCCAATCATTATTTTATTTCTTTAGCTCCCATTGTGTAATGTCTACCCCACTCTGTCACCAGCTGCCTGTGTATTTGTATGTGTGGATGTGTTTGTTTGTGTATGTTTGTGCATGTGTCGATGTGGGTTTGATTACATATTTGTGTTTACCTATGTGTAGTTACAACAACAGTCATGCACGTGGTGTCCTGTTTTCAGTGTTTGTAGTTACAACAACAGTCATGCACGTGGTGTCCTGTCTTCAGTGTTTGTAGTTACAACAACAGTCATGCACGTGGTGTCGTGTCTTCAGTATTTAGTTTACCATAAAAGAAAGTTAAACTTACAATGGTTACAGTTCTTATCATTCCATCAATCTTTCACTAATCATAAATAATTAGTTTCTTAGCATCATTTAGGTAACTTGTTCTCGTTATTTAATTATATCTTATTCCTGCATGATTCACAAATAACTCTCACTTAGAGACCTGGACAAGGATTGAGTCCCGGGGCGTTGACCCCCGGAGACCCTCCAGGTAGGTACATAGGATGAGAAGAAAATTTAGGTTACATTTCGATCCATTCTGGCCCATTACCAAGTTGTTTTTATCCTTGATTAATAATTAAGACACATGTGTAACAGTTGGGTATCTTTGCTGATGAAACATTTCGTCTACACAGTAGACTTCTTCAGTCACATACAGAGGCAGCAGGTGTAGTAGTGAAATAAAAAGAGTTCAGCTCCATGGAGGTGAACTCCAGTACTCTGGTGCTGGAGAGAAGCTCATCTTTGGCGGCTTCTGTCTGCTGCTCAGCCTTCTCTTCTCCAGGCTGAGGGACTGACCACCTCAAATACTATTTCTCCAAGGTTGATAGACTGATAACATATTTTTATTTCTCTACTACACCTGCTGCCTCCGTATGTGACTGAAGAAGTCTACTGTGTAGACGAAATGTTTCAACAATGAAGATACCCAACTGTTGCACATGTGTCCTAATCATCAACTGGACCGGTAAGCCAGTGGAAGGCCTCAGTCAGATAACCAAAAGCTCCAGTGGTGGGTCATCATATGACTAAGACCCGCGTCAGGAAACACTTGTCTTGTTTCCTGACGAATCTTACCTAACCTCATCCCCATGGATAATACATATCTTACAATGAGGCCAAATTCCTCTAACTTTAATTTCCATTAGCTCTTTTTAGGAATAATAATAATAATTATTATACCTAAATTCACGTTTCTCATTCGTTGTACTAGATGGCCTTGTATTCCATCGGTGTAATTTTTCAGTTAAGGTTATCATGAGGTATGGTATCAAAAGCCTTTGTGAAACCTAACTAAATTTAATGTCTCATTGTGTCTCTTTCCTGACTGATTTGTGTCAATTTATGGGTCAAGACATTCAGAAACCTTAGGCTGAGTTATGTGGCATTATGTGTCTCTCAGATATTTCATACCTCCTATCGTATGGATATTCCATACCTACATTACCTAGTAATACTGTGTGGGTATTCTGGCTACTATTACTTTCTACCATCGGTAGTGAGGTCAGTCATACTGGTGTGTAGGCTTGTAGTTCTAGTGTAGGCTTGTAGTTCTAGTGTAGGCTTGTAGTTCTAGTGTAGGCTTGTAGTTCTAGTGTAGGCTTGTAGTTCTAGTGTAGGCTTGTAGTTCTTGAGTTGTAGAGCTTGGCTAGTTTCTAGTGTAGGCTTGTAGTTCTAGTGTTTTGCTCTCCATGTAGCTCTAGTGTAGGCGGGGTAATATAGTAGTAACTAACAATGTGTTATTCGTCAGAGCTGGATGGATCTTCGTCTCAAGTGGAGCCTGGAGGATCACATGGATCTGGACCGTCTTGGTATGGATCCAGACGACATCTGGAAACCTGACCTCACTGTCTACAACTCGTAAGGGCTTCCTCTCTCTCTCTCTCTTTCTCTCTATGACAAATATATGTATATATATCTTGTCACTCTGTCTATCTGCATCTCTCTGTATACCTATATACTAACTATCTAGGTATTTCCAGCATTCCTGTAATTACATCACACTTCTCATCCTGCAGTATCCTAATATTCTATTCCCATAAAATATCGACAACTTTTCTTATAATATATATATATATATATATATATATATATATATATATATATATATATATATATATATATATATATATATATATATAGATGACCCACTACCCAGCAAGCTGCCCCGACGGGATCACCCACTATCCTGGAAGGAATGGTGCAAGCCTCTAGCATGGATTACCTGTGTATGTCCACACTGGCTGACACCTACAACCATCAGTGGTCGGAGAAGGCGGATCACATGCTTCACTACAGTAGGTACCAAGATCGGCAAGTAAGGTAATAAGCTCAACAGTATCAATTTGTCACAGGATCAAGAGACCTTTGGAGCGTGGAAAAATGCAACACATTTCCCTTAAAGAAGGTCTCCAGACTCATCAATACCACCAGGACCCAAGGGCAGCCACGTTCATGTTCCAGCGTCTCAGCGTGGCATCAGAGGAAAAGCATCTGCATACTTGGCTCGCGTCCGGTTTTCGAGGAGCTGGAGAGGATTCATATGTCTTTGACATATTGATCATTGTATTCATGTTTATGTTTTGTTTCTGTAAATGTATTCTGTCTATTAATAAGTTTTATATATATAATATATATATATATATATATATATATATATTGTTGTCTTGCATATATATATATATATATATATATATATATATATATATATATATATATATTATATATATATATATATATATATATATACATACATACATACATGTACGTATTGTTCAGGGCACGAGAGGACTACCACTTGCACCAGTCACAGCTGCCCACCCTGGTGTACCCAGAAGGAAGGGTGTTGTTTGTACCGCCGGTGCAGCTGCACTTCACCTGTGTGATGGATCTCACCTACTGGCCTCACGACACACACACCTGCGTGGTCAAGATAGGTTCCTGGATCCACCATGGCTTTCTACTCGACCTTCAGGTCTCCTCAGATGCACTAGAGGTAAAATCTCTGAAATATTTATTACAAATACTTCAAGGACTCAAAAAAATAATCTATATGAAATACATTGTCAAGATTTTTTCCATTTCTTGTAAAATATTAAGATTCTGTTCAGGTTTCCTCTTAAAATGCAATTTCCGGAGTATGCGCTAAACCCATATGGAGGTAATCAAGCCTGAGTCTGGAATGGGAGCTACAGTTCTCTGGATCAAGAGCTTTTCAGCGTCACAGAGGCACTTCAAGATGCATCTTGGCAAAGGTTGACGCTGCCTCTGAATTATTCAGTCTTTTCATTTCTTAGCTATTGGTTCATTGATGGTGGTCTCTTGATCCAGTAAATTGGAGCTGCTCTACCTTTGAATGTATAAAATCTGATATTTCTCCCATTCTTCAAGCGGTACATGAGCCTTACGGGTTAAATGCTCCGTTATGAATATAATAATAATAATAATGTCTGTTTTGTCTCCGCTTATTCATGGATTTGCTAGGGGCCCCACCAGTAAGTCTCCCCCCGAAATAGGTTAGAAATATACTGGGGGCCCACCAATAAGTTTTTCTTCCCTCCAAATAGGTTAGAAATATACTGGGGGCCCACCATAGTTTTCTTCCCAAATAGTTAGAAATATTGGGCCCACCCATAGTTTTCTTCCCCAAATAGGTTAGAAATATACTGGGGGCCCACCCATAAGTTTTTCTTCCCCCCAAATAGGTTAGAAATATACTGGGGGCCCACCCATAAGTTTTTCTTCCCCCAAATAGGTTAGAAATATACTGGGGGCCCACCCATAAGTTTTTCTTCCCCCCAAATAGGTTAGAAATATACTAGTGGCCATTTGGTTCCATGGATAAAGCGTACATTTATGTGATGTTCATTCCCAGCAGGGGTTGAGCAGTGTTTATATACACAATAGTCTTCTGTTTTTCTGTCTTTGATTTATGCAAAAGGATAATGCACGATAGTCCTTAATCTAGGTAAAAGAAGATAGTTCTCAGCAGACAGCCTCGGTGTGGATTTCAAAGTCCTTTGATATCTGTCTTTTTCATGTATAACAATGTACACTACATCAGACTACAGGAACTAAGATGTTGCTAACTATGTCTTGCACACAGTTCGACTGATGACCCGTGTTATTGAGGGAGGAGAAATATCAATATCTGAGTGGGAGGTGTTGGGATCCAATATAACCAGAGTGACCAAGTACTACTCTTGCTGCTCTGAACCTTACATCACAGTCGACGTCTCCATTACTCTGCGACGCTCTGCCTCCGCCTTCACGTACACCGTAAAAATACCAGCTGTCTGTGAGTTACTACAAGAAGAATTATACACATCTGGAACACCTGGGCAGCTTTATTGGAAAATGCCGTCAAATAAAAATGCCCAGGAGTTACAAATGTGTCTAATTCCTTATGTCAGTATTGCATACCATAATGGTAGTAAATTACTGCAGTCTATGTTACCATCCTCAAGGCCTTTGATGTATGTTCTGAAATACTCACATCTCATCAGATCAGCTCCCACTACCTGACCTCATTCCTTGTTGCCGAGTTTATGTTCTCCTGACTCAGACGACACTACATCATCGTTTAACAAAGATCTACGATACTAAAAGAGCAGCTGTCTGTAAACTACTACTATATCTCCACTCTCACTACTCTTATACATTTCTTCAAGACATTGTCTCGTCATCAGCGGCCGTTACTTGACTCCAAGTCTTGACTCAAGCAATCTGTAAACTCTTCAAGTTTGCAATGATGCATAGTTTATGTTTTGCATAGATGATTGCCAAAGATCTTACAATTCTATTGCATGAGATGTGCCTTAAGTTCAGTACTAGAAGATACTTGTCAATAGATTATACCCACATCAAGAAGTATTAAACCTGCATTTTCCACATCGGAATTTTAACGCTTTTTCCTGCAGTGTTTTGCAGGCTCGACAAATTTGACAATTTCGTACAGTCGTCCGAATACTTTTTTGTGGTACAGGTTTGTCACTACTGACGCTGGTGGTGTTCCTGCTGCCACCTGGTGCTGGAGAGAAGCTCATCTTTGGTGGCTTCTGTCTGCTGCTCAACCTTCTCTTCCTAACCTACACCACCCAGGTGGTCGTCCACGCTCCTACACACACTCCGCTCATCAGTAAGTCCACCTTCTACGTGTCTTAACTACGTCACTTTCCAGTCTACTTTACTCTGCTACAACTCTGAATCTTCACGAGTCTTTCCTGACATCTCATAGACTCCTCTGGTAGTCAGTTTTAGTGTGTGTTCCCCTGTGTTAGTTGTGCTAGTGATACGCAGTTTGTCTTGCTCTACCCTGGCTATTCTCTACACTGTGTTGTTTGTACAAGAATATCACATATTGAAAAGGGAACGTAGAAAAATGTAAGACACAAGAAAAAACCATTACGGAATTGCTCAAAATGCGACCCGCTGTAGTAAAAATGTGACCTTATGCCACTACAAAGGGAAGATAATGCACACCAAGACGTTATTGATTTAGAGCAGAAACTAAAACATCCATACCAGGCGAAAGAAGATTAAAATAAACAATGAAAGGTGTTAAGGAAAGAGCAAAACAAATTGTAAATATTTTTACACGTGCAAAATCCAGGTGAAGAAGCTCCTCTGGTATTGGTTCAACTAACACTCAGGTACCTCAAATTAACACCCAGGTATCTCAAACTAACACCCAGGTATTTCAAACTAACGCCCAGGTACGTCAAACTAACGCCCAGGTACCTCAAATTAACACCCAGGTATCTCAAACTAACACCCAGGTATCTCAAACTAACACCCAGATATCTCAAACTAACACCCAGGTATCTCAAACTAACAACCAGGTACCTCAAACTAACACCCAGGTATCTCAAACTAACACCCAGGTATCTCAAACTAACACCCAGGTATCTCAAACTAACACCCAGGTATCTCAAACTAACACCCAGGTATCTCAAACTAACACTCAGGTATCTCAAACTAACACCCAGGTATCTCAAACTAACACCCAGTTATCTCAAACTAACCCCAGGTTCCTCAAACTAACCCAGGTACCTCAAACTAACACCCAGGAATCTCAAACTAACACCCCTCAAACTAACCCCAGGTACCTCAAACTAACACCCAGGTACTCAAACTAACACCCAGGTATCTCAAACTAACACCCAGGTATCTCAAACTAACACCCAGGTATCTCAAACTAACACCCAGGTATCTCAAACTAACACCCAGGTATCTCAAACTAACACCCAGGTACCTCAAACTAACACCCAGGTATCTCAAACTAACACCCAGGTATCTCAAACTAACGCCCAGGTACCTCAAACTAACGCCCAGGTACCTCAAACTAACACCCATGTACCTCAAACTAACGCCCAGGTACCTCAAACTAACGCCCATGTACCTCAAACTAACGCCCAGGTACCTCAAACTAATACCCATGTACCTCAAACTAACGCCCGGGTACTCAAACTAACACCCATGTACTCAAACTAACGCCCAGGTACGTCAAACTAACGCCCAGGTACCTCAAACTAACGCCCAGAAATCTCAAACTAACACCCAGGTATCTCAAACTAACACCCAGGTACCTCAAACTAACGCCCAGGTACCTCAAACTAACGCCCAGGTACCTCAAACTAACACCAAGGTACCTCAAACTAACACCCAGGTACCTCAAACTAACACCCAGGTACCTCAAACTAACACCCAGGTACCTCAAACTAACACCCAGGTACCTCAAACTAACACCCAGGTACCTCAAACTAACACCCAGGTACCTCAAATTAACACCCAGGTATCTCAAACTAACACCCAGGTATTTCAAACTAACGCCCAGGTACCTCAAACTAACACTCAGGTACCTCAAACTAACACCCAGGAATCTCAAACTAACACCCAGGTATCTCAAACTAACACCCAGGTATCTCAAACTAACACCCATGTATCTCAAACTAACACCCAGGTATCTCAAACTAACACCCAGGTACCTCAAACTAACACCCAGGTACCTCAAACTAACACCCAGGTACCTCAAACTAACACCCAGGTACCTCAAACTAACACCCAGGAATCTCAAACTAACACCCAGGTACCTCAAACTAACACCCAGGTACCTCAAACAATGCACAGAGGCATCAGAAGACTGGCGTAAAATATCAGACCAGTGGTACTATCGTTTTTGAAAAACTTGTGAGACGCCAAATTAAGAAAAAAAGGAAAAGCATGACCTGAGCAGCCATAGATAAAATTATGGAAGTTTATGAAAAAAATGCATTTATGGTCTACACGGACTTGGCCTACACATGAAAGTCGACACTGAAAATTTGAAAATAAATGTCAACAAAGTCTTCCAGTGGACAATAGAAAACTCAAAAGGAGAAAATATTGATGCAAATGAAAGACCAGGAAAATGACAGGATGGGTAATGAGAACCTTTAATTAAAACTAAGGTAAACACTGCCATTGGTGGCACTATTCAAGTCACTGTAGACACTGTAGTCACTGTAGACATACAGGTGAGTGCAAATAGGAAGCTTGTCTGTCACGCGTTCAGCAGACGGAGGATCAAGCCTCCACACGTCTTGCGCTGAATGACCCACATGTGTTTAGCGCTTAACATGAATTCAACATTCAGATCACTTGTGGTCTCTGGTGTAGAATATTGTCTGGTGTTGACGGCTCCGGTCAAAGCAGGAGAAATATCAGTGTTGGAAAAGATAGTTTAGGGCCGCATAGAGCCAATAAAACATTTAAACTACCGGGAATAACTCAAGTACTTGTGTTCTCTAGACTGGAGAACAAGAAGAACATACCATAAGAACGTACTGGAATGCGAGGTATGACAGGAAGTGTAAAATAGACCCAGTGAAAAGCAGTGGAGTCATATCCATGATAATACTATACCGTGTCATCCGTCACCATATAGGGACTTGTCATCCTGCTACCAGCAAATATCAGAAATATTGCTGGAATAAGTTCTAGAGAGAAAAACCACCGCCAAGTGCCAGATCAACCAGACTGTGATGGTTTTGTGGTCCAGAAAGCCACCAACAGTAGCAGCCTGGTTGAACAGGCACTCAATATAAAAACCTGACAATGGGATAGCTAGAATTTCTGTTCTGGGGTCTTAGAGACGTCTGTCTGGTTGACAGGGGGCTAGGTGACTTGTTCTGAAGAAACATTATTATTATTACCATTTTAATTTGGGGGGCTGAGGGAATTTGGGGGGAGGATTGAAGTCCCTAAGTCCCCCCCGTTGCACCGTCCTGAAAACTGGTCCCAAGCTAGTTTGCGAGGGTAGAAATACTCTCAAAACCTGTCACAGGTATATTACTGATATACAAGTTTAGCGCTTCCATGAATACAACATTAATCATCAACATAATTTTGCCTATTTTTCAGGAAATCTTTAATGCATTCTCTCTCCTTCCCTGTCATCCTGGTCTCTTTCCTTCCCTGTCATCCTGGTCTCTCTCCTTCCCTGTCATCCTGGTCTCTCTCCTTCCCTGTCATCCTGGTCTCTTTCCTTCCCTGTCATCCTGGTCTCTTTCCTTCCCTGTCATCCTGGTCTCTCTCCTTCCCTGTCATCCTGGTCTCTCTCCTTCCCTGTCATCCTGGTCTCTCTCCTTCCCTGTCATCCTGGTCTCTCTCCTTCCCTGTCATCCTGGTCTCTCTCCTTCCCTGTCATCCTGGTCTCTCTCCTTCCCTGTCATCCTGGTCTCTCTCCTTCCCTGTCATCCTGGTCTCTCTCCTTCCCTGTCATCCTGATCTGTTTACTTCCCTGTCATCCTGGTCTGTTTCCCTCCCTGTCATCTTGGTCTGTTTGCTTCCCTCTCATCCTGGTCTGTTTCCTTCCCTGTCATCCTGGTCTGTTTCCTTCCCTGTCATCCTGGTCTGTTTCCTTCCCTGTCATCCTGGTTTTTTTCTTTCCTGTCATCCTGATCTGTTTACTTCCCTGTCATCCTGGTCTGTTTCCCTCCCTGTCATCCTGGTCTGTTTCCTTCCCTGTCATCCTGGTCTGTTTCCGTCCCTCTTATCCTGGTCTGTTTCCTTCCCTGTCATCCTGGTCTGTTTCCTTCCCTGTCATCCTGGTCTGTTTCCTTCCCTGTCATCCTGGTCTGTTCTTCCCTGTCATCCTGGTCTGTTCTCCTGTCATCCTGGTCGTTCTTCCTGTCATCTGGTCGTTTCCTTCCGTCATCCTGGTCTGTTCCTTCCTGTCATCCTGGCCTGTTTCCTTCCTGTCATCCTGGTCTGTTTCCTTCCCTGTCATCCTGGTCTGTTCCTTCCTGTCATCCTGGTCTGTTCTCCTCTCTCATCCTGGTCTTTTCTCTCATCCTGGTCTTTTCTTCCTTCATCCTGGTCTGTTTCTCCTCTCATCCTGGTCGTTTCGTCCTCTCATCCTGGTCTGTTTCCTTCCCTGTCATCCTGGTCTGTTTCCTTCCCTGTCATCCTGGTCTGTTTCCTTCCCTGTCATCCTGGTCTGTTTCCTTCCCTGTCATCCTGGTCTGTTCTTATTCATCTGTTTTTTTCCTCATCTGGTCTGTTACATCCTGGTCTGCTTTTTGGATCCTTGCACGGCTGTTAGATTGCAATCTGGTCTTATTCATGTAATTTATATTATATGTATTATTCTCATGTGAGTTATCTCATGTCTAATCTTCGTGAGTCTGTAATGAGAATCCTGACGCAGGATGAGAGAGAAATACGAACATGTGTCTTAAAGGCTTGTGCATGGTAGGAAATATAATGAATGTTTATGTCTATGACAGCCTGGCAGGAGAGGAAGTTGACATATATTTCTATTCAACTTTACTTTTAATATGCGAAGCAAAATTGTTGGAAAAACAAGAACAGACTGGAAGACATTAAAGTAGTGTTGTCAGAGAGTAAAGTAGTGTTGTCAGAGAGTAAAGTAGTGTTGTCAGAGAGTAAAGTAGTGTTGTCAGAGAGTAAAGTAGTGTTGTCAGAGAGTAAAGTAGTGTTGTCAGAGAGTAAAGTAGTGTTGTCAGAGTAGTGTTGTCAGAGTAGTGTTGTCAGAGTAAAGTAGTGTTGTCAGAGAGTAAAGTAGTGTTGTCAGAGAGTAAAGTAGTGTTGTCAGAGAGTAAAGTAGTGTTGTCAGAGAGTAAAGTAGTGTTGTCAGAGAGTAAAGTAGTGTTGTCAGAGAGTAAAGTAGTGTTGTCAGAGAGTAAAGTAGTGTTGTCAGAGTAGTGTTGTCAGAGAGTAAAGTAGTGTTGTCAGAGAGTAAAGTAGTGTTGTCAGAGAGTAAAGTAGTGTTGTCAGAGAGTAAAGTAGTGTTGTCAGAGAGTAAAGTAGTGTTGTCAGAGAGTAAAGTAGTGTTGTCAGAGAGTAAAGTAGTGTTGTCAAGAGTAAAGTAGTGTTGTCAGAGAGTAAAGTAGTGTTGTCAAGAGAGTAGTGTTGTCAGAAATAGTGTTGTAGAGTAAGTGTTGTCAGAGAGTAAAGTAGTGTTGTCAGAGAGTAAAGTGTGTGTCAGAGTAGTGTTGTCAGAGAAAGTAGTGTTGTCAGGGTAAAGTAGTGTTGTCAAAGTAAAGTAGTGTTGTCAGAGAGTAAGTAGGTTGTCAGAGAGTAAAGTAGTGTTGTCAGAGGTAAATAGTTTGTCAGGAGAAAGTAAAGTAGTGTTGTCAGAGAGTAAAGTAGTGTTGTCAGAGAGTAAAGTAGTGTTGTCAGAGTATTGTCAGAGAGTAAGTAGTGTTGTCAGAGAGTAAAGTAGTGTTGTCGAGTAGTAGTGTTGTCAGTGAGTAAAGTATGTTGTCAGGAGTAAAGTAGTGTTGTCAGAGAGCTAGTGTTGTCAGAGAGTAGTGTTGTCAGAGAGTAAAGTAGTGTTGTCAGAGGTAAATAGTTTGTCAGAGGTAAGTAGTGTTGTCAGAGAGTAAAGTAGTGTTGTCAGAGAGTAGTTGTCAGAGAGTAAAGTAGTGTTGTCAGAGAGTAAAGTAGTGTTGTCAAAGTAAGTTCGTATAGAGTAAAAGAGATAAGACAAGAAATACAGTGTTGGACAAGCAAAATAATTCCTATAAAGGATAAACAAATACATGTGTGACCAAGGCATAACAACACCACAAGTTTAAGAATAAAAAATTATCTTGACAAGAAAATGAGTTAGAATTGACATAAAAACAAATAAGATCAAGAGATGAGTTGAACTGAAATAAAGTGAAGAGAGGCTGCCTATCAACATCCTACAGGTGGACTGTGACCGACCGTTTTCAAATAAATCTAGAGAATGACTAAGTGTGCAGGGGAGAAAGTCAAAACAGTTCTGGTGTAACATGCTGTGTTGTCATGTGTTGCAGCCACTGTAATGTAACATATACTTATCAGATCCAAACAATTTTCACCTACAGTGAGGCTGGTGTGTCAGCAGCTGGTGTTAGTGTTGGTGAGTGTGTTGGTGGCATCGTTGGTGGTGAGACTGGCCAGGGATCCCCATCCATACCCTCTCCCCAACATCATCAAGTCACCACTACTTACCCTCTCCTACTTCCTATGCCTCTCCAACTACACTACTTTGGTAAGTGTAATTACCTATTTGTAATTAACTAATGGCAACTACAGGAGCAGAGCTACGATCATGTTTGTCAGTTTTGTAGTAACAATTACCATAGGAGTCATATAGCGTCTGGGTAACAAAAGACAGAGTCTATACAATCATATTCGATACCAGACTTAATTGTTAAGTTAAAATTAACAGTATATGTCGACGATTCAAAGTGGTTTGAGGCTCTGGCTGACATAAGAAATTTCAGCTAAAATATGTTTATATATAACTAAATTGATGTTATATTGTGTAGAAACTGATAAATTATGGATTAATAGCCAAGTTAATGTTCAGAATAAAGTTTTCCGGGTTATTATTTGTAGCAGGTTAATACTGAGACTCAAAATGTTCTCTTGGTCAGGCATCAAGGACACAGCAGGAGTACACCTTCACAGTGAAGAGTGAGGAGGTGGAGCTGGGTGAAGGCAGCAGCAGGAGAGAGAGGAGAGGTCTGGATGACAGCCACACTCATCAGTGGATGCTGCTTGCTGCTCTCCTCGACCGTCTTGCACTCATCTTTTATCTTTTTATATGTATCATTACTCTCATCCGCTTTACCAGCATCCTCTAGTGCCCACCTGTCCACCCACTGCCCTTACCCACCTGTCCACCCACTACACTTACCCACCTGTCCACCCACTGCACTTACCCGCCTGTCCACCCACTGCACTTACCCACCTGTCCACCCACTGCACTTACCCACCTGTCCACCCACTGCACTTACCCACCTGTCCACCCACTGCCCTTACCCGCCTGTCCACCCACTGCACTTACCCACCTGTCCACCCACTGCACTTACCCACCTGTCCACCCACTGCACTTACCCACCTGTCCACCCACTGCACTTACCCACCTGTCCACCCACTGCACTTACCCACCTGTCCACCCACTGCACTTATCCACCTGTCCACCCACTGCACTTACCCGCCTGTCCACCCACTGCACTTACCCACCTGTCCACCCACTGCACTTACCCACCTGTCCACCCACTGCACTTACCCACCTGTCCACCCACTGCACTTACCCACCTGCCCACCCACTGCACTTACCCACCTGCTCCACCCACTGCACTTACCCACCTGCCACCCACTGCACTTACCCACCTGCTCCACCCACTGCACTTACCCACCTGTCCACCCACTGCACTTACCCACCTGTCCACCCACTGCACTTACCCACCTGTCCACCCACTGCACTTACCCACCTGTCCACCCACTGCACTTACCCACCTGTCCACCCACTGCACTTACCCACCTGTCCACCCACTGCACTTACCCACCTGTCCACCCACTGCACTTACCCACCTGCCCACCCACTGCACTTACCCACCTGTCCACCCACTGCACTTACCCGCCTGTCCACCCACTGCACTTACCCGCCTGTCCACCCACTGGACTTACCACCTGTCCACCCACTGCACTTACCCACCTGTCCACCCACTGCACTTACCCACCCTTATACTTTTATCTGCTCACCCTCTGCCTTCTCCCACCTGTCCTCCCTTAGTCTTCCATCTGCTCACCCTCTGCCTTCCCACCTGTCCCCCACTGCCTTCCCACCTCTTATCTGCCACTTGCCATCTCCCACCTGCCCTTCCTTACTCTTCCATCTGCTCACCCTCTGCCTTCTCCCACCTGCCTCCACTTGCTCCAGCTCACTCATCTGCCTTTCATAACTGCTTCCACCTGCCTTCCCACCTGCCCTTCTCCCACCTGCCTCCAGGTGGATTGTCAGTCACTCATCTGTAGATTAATTAATTGTTATGTACGTGTGTATATATTTACTATATGAGTAACAAATATAAGTATAATGAACACTTGTTGATGTTAAGTAATAACTCCCATGGAGGCAGAAACACCGTAAATAAAGTGCTCTTTATATTTGACCCTCGACTGGTGTCTTCTTCAGCAGATATAGAAGAGAGAACTCACACCTCTCTCTCTCTCTCTCTCTCTCTCTTATTTATATATATATATATATATATATATATATATATATATATATATATATATATACACACACACACATTTATGAAATACTGTTTCCAAGGTCATAGTAAATCACATGGTAAATGCTGCAATGTGTCAGTCAGTCAATTATAAACATTAATAAGAGCCGCCTACTTGCGTTATATAGCTGAAATACTAAGTATGAAGAACAAGATACCTAGAGTATAGACCACTCTCATCCAAAGACCATCTCCTGTGCTATGTAGAGAACCATGTAAGGTCACTCTTGACCATCCTCGACCCGACCTTATGGACGCTTCAGCGTAGACTTCAACAAGACCAGTGTTCACAAGCTGTGTACAAGACCAGTGTTCACAAGCTGTGTACAAGACCAGTGTTCACAAGCTGTGTACAAGACCAGTGTTCACAAGCTGTGTACAAGACCAGTGTTCACAAGCAGTGTACAAGACCAGTGTTCACAAGCAGTGTACAAGACCAGTGTTCACAAGCAGTGTACAAGACCAGTGTTCACAAGCAGTGTACAAGACCAGTGTTCACAAGCAGTGTACAAGACCAGTGTTCACAAGCTGTGTACAAGACCAGTGTTCACAAGCAGTGTACAAGAGCAGTGTTCACAAGCAGTGTACAAGACCAGTGTTCACAAGCTGTGTACAAGACCAGTGTTCACAAGCAGTGTACAAGAGCAGTGTTCACAAGCAGTGTACAAGACCAGTGTTCACAAGCTGTGTACAAGACCAGTGTTCACAAGCTGTGTACAAGACCAGTGTTCACAAGCAGTGTACATGACCAGTGTTCACAAGCTGTGTACAAGACCAGTGTTCACAAGCTGTGTACAAGACCAGTGTTCACAAGCAGTGTACAAGACCAGTGTTCACAAGCAGTGTACAAGACCAGTGTTCACAAGCTGTGTACAAGACCAGTGTTCACAAGTTGTGTACAAGACCAGTGTTCACAAGCAGTGTAAAATGACCAGTGTTCACAAGCTGTGTACAAGACCAGTGTTCACAAGCAGTGTACAAGACCAGTGTTCACAAGCAGTGTACAAGACCAGTGTTCACAAGCAGTGTACAAGACCAGTGTTCACAAGCAGTGTACAAGACCAGTGTTCACAAGCAGTGTACAAGACCAGTGTTCACAAGCTGTGTACATGACCAGTGTTCACAAGCTGTGTACAAGACCAGTGTTCACAAGCAGTGTACAAGACCAGTGTTCACAAGCAGTGTACAAGACCAGTGTTCACAAGCAGTGTACAGACCAGTGTTCACAAGCGTGTACAAGACCAGTGTTCACAAGCAGTGTACAAGACCAGTGTTCACAAGCTGTGTACAAGACCAGTGTTCACAAGCAGTGTACAAGACCAGTGTTCACAAGCAGTGTACAAGACCAGTGTTCACAAGCAGTGTACATGACCAGTGTTCACAAGCAGTGTACAGACCAGTGTTCACAAGCAGTGTACAGACCAGTGTTCACAAGCTGTGTACAGACCAGTGTTCACAAGCTGTGTACAAGACCAGTGTTCACAAGCTGTGTACAAGACCAGTGTTCACAAGCTGTGTACAAGACCAGTGTTCACAAGCAGTGTACAAGAGCAGTGTTCACAAGCAGTGTACAAGACCAGTGTTCACAAGCAGTGTACAAGACCAGTGTTCACAAGCAGTGTACATGACCAGTGTTCACAAGTTGTGTACAAGACCAGTGTTCACAAGCAGTGTACATGACCAGTGTTCACAAGCTGTGTACAAGACCAGTGTTCACAAGCAGTGTACAAGACCAGTGTTCACAAGCAGTGTACAAGAGCAGTGTTCACAAGCAGTGTACAAGACCAGTGTTCACAAGCAGTGTACAAGAGCAGTGTTCACAAGCAGTGTACAAGACCAGTGTTCACAAGCAGTGTACAAGACCAGTGTTCACAAGCAGTGTACATGACCAGTGTTCACAAGCAGTGTACAAGACCAGTGTTCACAAGCTGGTTCCTACCTTTATATTCTATCTTATTTATGTTAATTAATCTTAAATAAAGTATATACCTGAAATTAATTAATTGTTTGGCACACACACACACGCACAAACCTTCAATGGAACAGGTACTGTTCCTACAGTCGTCAGGTACCATCATCCGAGTCAGATCTTTACCACCTGATGCTTGGCTCAGCGTTTCACCTGGCACCTGGCACCTGGCGTGGGAGACACATTGTTACGACTGAATGCCTAACAAACAATATGTCCTGGCTCGTAAAGGGTAAATGACCTGACAAGTCTAGGGGAATTTAAATTGCGAAAACACAACACTCGAGGTCCACCATATACTTTCATGCAAATTATGAAGTATGAGTGCAAATAATTAATATATTATAAGGACACAAAAACTCAGCTATATAAAAATATATAATATTAATATAAAGTATATACAACCTACACTCTACTACAAAAAACCACCACACTCCAGTTCGCATTAGCTCACTGCAACTAGATAGTAAATGTAAATTTTTATATATAGGGAGGCTCCATGACGCCCCCCTCCCTTCCGCCAGGCTGGCTACTAGCAGGAAAAAACACCATACAGTAGTCTTGCAAAAACTTAGAGGCCTCTGCATACTAGGGTCTTACTGATAAACATGAGAATACTTAAAACAATAAAATAACCTGTGGTATAAACTTACAAAAAACACCATCCCTACAAAACATAAACCGTGATGTATTAGGACATTTTGTTGCAGGTGCTGTGCCCCACACACTGACATACACACCTCACTCTCCTCTTCTGGCCACCTGCCTGACCAGGAATAATACGCGTCCGGTTTCAGTACAATCCCGAAACTATAGTATGGAGTATATTATTTTTTATTTTTTTAATACAGTATACCGTAATATCCCGTCCCCTAGACCAGCGGTGTCACTCAGCTAGCTGGACCCCTCGGGTGCAACTAGTAAAGGATAAAAATGAAAATGGGGCATTAACCTTAGGTCTGGGGAAACTCAAAATTCTCCAAAAATAAGAAAACTGCATCAAGAACTGTCTCGGTGCAATTGACTTGTACATAGAAAAACACAAACATTTATTAATGTAAAGCTACAATGAGCACTGTTAATCCACAGTCATGTGAAACTCACTTGACGTAAAAGTGATCAGGTTTTACACCAAATGAGTCGTAGTGATGCTTTATATCTGTACTCTGAAACAAACATGAAAATGCACCATTACAACACTGTGTTGGCCAAACACCTATGGTGATGCATTTACAATACATAACATAAAATTAAAGAGCTGACTGGGATACCTATGTACATAGTATATAAAAAGTTTACACAATAAATATATACAAGGCAACTTATGATAAACTGAGAAAGCCTCTCTTTTTAAACGGCACTATAGTACTGGCGTGAGACACATGGCACTATAGTACTGGCGTGGGAGACACATGGCACTATAGTACTGGCGTGGGAGACACATGGCACTATAGTACTGGCGTGGGAGACACATGGCACTATAGTATTGTCGTGGGAGACACATGGCACTATAGTACTGGCGTGGGAGACACATGGCACTATAGTACTGGCGTGGGAGACTCATGGCACTATAGTACTGGCGTGGGAGACACATGTCACTATAGTAATGGCGTGGGAGACACATGGCACTATAGTACTGACGTGGAGACACATGGCACTATAGTACTGGCGTGGGAGACACATGGCACTATAGTACTGGCGTGGGAGACACATGGCACTATAGTACTGGCGTGGGAGACACATGGCACTATAGTATTGTCGTGGGACACACATGGCACTATAGTACTGGCGTGGGAGACACATGGCACTATAGTACTGGCGTGGGAGACACATGGCACTATAGTACTGGTGTGGGAGACACATGACACTATAGTACTGGCGTGGGAGACACATGGCACTATAGTACTGGCGTGGGAGAAACATGGCACTATAGTACTGGCGTGGGAGAAACATGTCAACACCTGGGTATATTTAATATGAAGACCTTTCGCCAACCAGTGGCTTTATCAATTGAATTCAGAAATTATTTGAAGGTGTTGACACTGGTCCCTCAGCCAGGATGAAGGTATTGACACTGGTCCCTCAGCCAGGATGAAGGTCTTCACTACCGTAGTCTTGACGAATATCAAGCGTAAACAGTCAGTCAGTCAGTCAGTCATAGTCAGTCAGGCAGACAGACCAGGTAATCACACACCACAGTTCCGTACCTAGTTTTGATCTGTTTAACCAAGAAAGTCTTCATCATTATACAACAACAAAGTCTTCATCATTATACACCAACAAAAGTCGTCATCATTATACACCAACAAAGTCTTCATCATTATACACCAACAAAGTCTTCATCATTATACACCAACAAAAGTCGTCATCATTATACACCAACAAAGTCTTCATCATTATACAACAACAAAGTCTTCATCATTATACAACAACAAAGTCTTCATCATTATACAACAACAAAGTCTTCATCATTATACAAAAACAAAGTCTTCATCATCATACACCAACAAAAGTCGTCATTATTATACACCAACAAAGTCTTCATCATTATACACCAACAAAGTCTTCATTATTATACACCAACAAAAGTCTTCATCATTATACACCAACAAAATCTTCATTATTATACACCAACAAAGTCTTCATCATTATACACCAACAAAGTCTTCATTATTATACACCAACAAAAGTCTTCATCATTATACACCAACAAAGTCTTCATCATTATACACCAACAAAGTCTTCATTATTATACACCAACAAAGTCTTCATCATTATACACCAACAAAAGTCTTCATTTGCATAAAAAGCTGAAAAAAAAATTCAAGAAAAATATTAAAGATAATCTTGGTAAGAAACGCAGGACGGTGTGTTGCAGGACGGTGTGTTGCAGGACGGTGTGTTGCAGGACGGTGTGTTGCAGGACGGTGTGTTGCAGGACGGTGTGTTGCAGGACGGTGTGTTGCAGGACGGTGTGTTGTAGGACGGTGTGTTGCAGGACGGTGTGTTGCAGGACGGTGTGTTGCAGGACGGTGTGTTGTAGGACGGTGTGGTGTAGGACGGTGTGTTGCAGGACGGTGTGTTGCAGGAGGGTGAGTTGTAGGATGGTGTGTGAGGACGGTGTGTTGCAGGACGGTGTGTTGCAGGACGGTGTGTTGAGGACGGTGTGTTGCAGGACGGTGTGTTGCAGGACGGTGTGTTGCAGGACGTGTGTTGAGGACGGGTGTTGTAGGACGGTATGTTGCAGGACTTTGTGTTGTAGGACGGTGTGTTGTAGGACGGTGTGTTGCAGGACGGTATGTTGCAGGACGGTGTGTTGCAGGACGGTGTGTTGTAGGACGGTGTGTTGCAGGACGGTGTGTTGCTGTGCTGTGTGTTACAGGATGGTGTGTTGCAGGACGGTGTGTTGCAGGACATGTGAGTTGATGTATTGTGTTGCAGGACAGTGTGTTACTGTACTGTGTTGCAGGAGGGTGAGTTGTAGGATGGTGTGTTGCTGTACTGTGTTGCAGGACGGTGTGTTGCCTGTACTGTGTGTTGCAGGACTGTGTTGCAAGATGGTGTGTTGCAGGACGGTGTGTTGCAGGATAGTGTGTTGTAGGATGGTGTTTTGCAGGATGGTGTGTTGCAGGATGGTGTGTTGCAGGACGGTGTGTTGCAGGATGGTGTGTTGTAGGATGGTGTGTTGCAGGACGGTGTGTTTCAGGACAGTGTGTTGCTGTACTGTGTGTAGCAGGACGGTGTGTTGTAGGATGGTGTGTTGTAGGATGGTGTGTTGTAGGATGGTGTGTTGCTGTACTGTGTGTTGCAGGACTGTTGCAAGACTGTGTGTTGCTGGACTGTGTGTTGTTGTATTGTATGTTGTTGCATTGTATGTTGTATTGTGTATTGTTGTATTATGTGTTGCTGTATTGTGTTTTGCTGTATTGTGTGTAGTTGTACAGTGTGTTATTGTACTGTGTGTTGTTGTACTGTGTGTTGTTGTACTCTGTGCTGTTGTACTCTGTGTTGTTGTACTCTGTGTTGCTGTACTCTGTGTTGCTGTACTGTGTGTTGTTGCACTCTGTGTTGCTGTACTCTGTGTTGCTGCACTCTCTGTTGTATTCTGTGTTGCTGTACTCTGTGTTGCTGCACTCTCTGTTGTATTCTGTGTTGCTGTACTCTGTTGCTGCACTCTATGTTGCTGCACTCTGTGTTGTTGTACTCTGTTGCTGTACTCTGTGTTGCTGTACTCTGTGTTGCTGTACTCTGTGTTGCTGCACTCTGTGTTGTTGTACTCTGTTGCTGTACTCTGTGTTGCTGCACTCTGTGTTGTATTCTGTGTTGCTGTACTCTGTTGCTGCACTCTATGTTGCTGTACTCTGTTGCTGCACTCTATGTTGCTGTACTCTGTGTTGTTGTACTCTGTTGCTGTACTCTGTGTTGCTCTACTCTGTGTTGCTGCACTCTCTGTTGTATTGTGTTGCTATACTCTGTTGCTGCACTCTATGTTGCTGTACTCTGTGTTGTTGTACTCTGTTGCTGTACTCTGTGTTGCTGCACTCTCTGTTGTATTCTGTGTTGCTGTACTCTGTTGCTGCACTCTATGTTGCTGCACTCTGTGTTGTTGTACTCTGTTGCTGTACTCTGTGTTGCTGTACTCTGTGTTGCTGTACTCTGTGTTGCTGCACTCTGTGTTGCTGTACTCTTGTATTGTTGTACTCTGTGTTGCTGCACTCTGTTGCTGCACTCTCTGTTGCTGTACTCTGTGTTGCTGTATTGTTCCGGGCTGTTATTGTTTTTGTTGTTTTTTGGTAGTTTATTTATAAGTAAAACCTCACTATAGTAGTATTTGTTTTAATGTTTTTTCAAGAGTCGGGTAATTCTCCAGACACCATACATTATTATCCTGGGTTATTAACCCAGGAGGTTATTAACCCAGGGTAAGCATGTGGCTTAATTTCACTTGGTTCCTTAGGTTCTCTCAGTGAATGCGACCCTTAATTAACAGTCGACTAACTCCCAGGTACCTATTTACTGCTAGGTGAACATAGACAACTGGTGTTAGAAGACACGACCATGTGTCCTGCTTCCTTCCCCAGGGAGCGAACCCGGATTGTTTGCTTGTGAACTGAGCGCTCTACAAGCCAGCTATGCATCACGTACAACACGTGCCGCTCACAACCCAAGGAACCCGAGTACAATAACAGGGCAGGTCGAAACATATAGACAAGTCTCCTCACGACTGCTGCACCTGGTCTCCTGGCAGTAAACAGATACCTGAGTGTTAGTATCCTCACGACTGCTGCACCTGGTCTCCTGGCAGTAAACAGATACCTGAGTGTTAGTATCCTCACGACTGCTGCACCTGGTCTCCTGGCAGTAAACAGATACATGAGTGTTAGTATCCTCACGACTGCTGCACCTGGTCTCCTGGCAGTAAACAGATACCTGAGTGTTGTATCCTCGACGCTGCACCTGGTCTCCTGCAGTAAACAGATACATAGTGTTAGTATCTCCGACTGCTCATCTGGTCTCCTGGCAGTAAACAGATACCTGAGTGTTAGTATCCTCACGACTGCTGCACCTGGTCTCCTGGCAGTAAACAGATACCTGAGTGTTAGTATCCTCACGACTGCTGCACCTGGTCTCCTGGCAGTAAACAGATACATGAGTGTTAGTATCCTCACGACTGCTGCATCTGGTCTCCTGGCAGTAAACAGATACCTGAGTGTTAATCACTTTACACCTGCTGATGATGATCACCTAACGATACTTAGCAACATCCTAGGAAACCCTCAGTGAAAATAAACCCCATTACTCGACTTTATTGGGTTATTCTGGCCTGGTAACCCTACTGGTGTGTGTGTGTGTGTGTACTCACTTAATTGTGGTTGCAGGGGTCAATTCATAGCTCCTGGCCCCGCTTCTTCACTTGTCGCTACGAGGTCACTCTCTCTCCCTGCTCCATGAGCCTTATCATACGTCTTCTTAAAGCTATGTATGGATCCTGCCTCCACTACATCACTCTCCAGACTATTCCACTTCCTGACAATTCCATGACTGAAGAAATACTTCCTAACATCCCTGTGACTCATCTGAGTCTTCAACTTCCAATTGTGACCCCTTGTTGGTGTGTCCCATCTCTGAAACATCCTGTCTCTGTCCACTTTGTCAATTCCTCTCAGTATTTTATGTTATATCATGTCCTCCCTAACTCTCCTGTCCTCCAGTGTCGTCAGGTAGATTTCCCTTAACCTCTTCTCGTAGGACATACCCCTTAGCTCCGTGACTAGTCTTGTTGAAAACCTTTCCATCTTCTCTAATTTCTTGACGTGCATGACCAGGTGTGGGTTCCAAACTGGTGCTGCATACTCCAGTATGGGCCTGATGTACACGGTGTACAGGGTCCTGAACGATTCCTTACTGAGATGTCGGAACACTATTCTTAGGTTTGCCAGGCACCCATATGCTGCAAACCTCAGGAGATGTACTCGGTGTTATACTCACCCCAAGATGTGTGTTTGTGATCACTGTTCTTGCTATAACAGCATACACACAGTTCCACACAAAACCTTACACAATATACATAAAATCTTACACAATATATTACAAAATGAACACAAAACTCTTTCACTTGCACAAAATTTTACTCAAAACACAACATATACAAAACCGTACACAATCATACACAAATGTATGCAAAATCTTACACAAACATACACGAAAATCTTACACAATGTAAGTGTTTTTGACACAATAAATAGAGACTTAATTAACTCATTCCGGGAGTTAATGTGTCCACAACCTCAAACATATTATATTACATTTATTGTTGACACTGTGATTGTTGTGTTTATGTTGTATACCAGCTGACTGTTTATGTTTCTTTGTGTGTTTGTTTAGTTCTAGGACTTGTTTTTCTGTTTTTGTTTAAAGGATTGTTTGTTTGCTTATTTAATTGTTGCAACTGTGTCATAACTGTTGTACCCTTTTAGAACTGTTGTACCCATGTTAAGAACTATTGTACCCATGTTAGAACTATTCACCCGTTTTTTTTGGGGTCTGATATTATTTTTTTCCTCTCCAGTGTTCTCCTGATTCTGGCAGAGGTGTGTCATGGGGAAATAGTTTTGTTTACTAAGATTGCTGTTAGACGGGGGTGGTTATGTGATCTTTCTTTCTACGTAGAATTTAATAAGTAAATTTTTGTTTCTCTTTCTTGGATAGTGTTCCTGTTTCAAAGTTTTTGTGGTGTCATACATATTTTTAATGTCTTACAACATTACTGACATGTATCAAGATAGATGGGAAATCAATAGTTGTGATACTTAGCACTTGTGTTTGTTATTAAATGGCACTTCTCAGGATAGTATGTACAAAGTTCACTCTTTACGTTATAAAGTTGTTTGTTGTAATTTAGGTAAAACGCATCAACGCCAGTGTGTGGCCACCGCTGTGTTGTGATGGTGCCTTTTCCTAACATAGTTTTGTCAGAGCGTGACTGTGGGCTAGTTTGGCATAGTTAGGCGAGTTTCACATGTCCACAGTCTAGTAGCCTCAGACTGTTAATTAATATTTCCTTATGAGCAGTGCAAAAAAGTCCATGATTGTCTGGCAGTAATTCTCCAGTTATAATGTTTATGTTCATTTCTTTTTTTCCCCCCTTTTGTCTAGCGGTGTCTGTGTGGACCCCGGTAGCAGAGTGAGACCTATGGTCTAGAGGTGGGGGTGTTATGCAGGGTTCTGCATGACATGAATATACATAAATATATAGATAGTGGAGAACATAATAATAATGTATAACCTTTGGATAAATGTCAACCATAATTTTAGAAATATGCTATGCTGTTTGTGGGTACAGTAAAGTAGTTTAAGCTGTGAAATGTAAGGAAATCCAGCTAGGGATTTATTTTCCAACTTTGTGTTGGTTAGCGGGGCAGCGTCGCTTGGGAAAGTCACGCTAGCGTGGCATGGGTGAGAGACGGTGTCCTGCCGCAGCTAGGCTACGCTATATTTTGTAATGTAGTACTCCTTTTGTTTAACCAAACCAAGCCTTAGGCACTTTTATTGTTTACCAGTACACTCCACTGGGCTCTGACATGGTCGCGGCTTGGAGGGAAATAGGAGGAGATGGTTTCTGGGAGAGGGTAGGGGCTGGCGCTTGCACCGACTCCATAGGTACACTTGTTTTGTTTTGAGGTGGCGCTCCAGCCGCCCGCCCCTCCTGTACTGTTATTGAGGTGTTTAGGCTAAGATAAATATGAAGAGGTGTTTTTGGAGTGTATATATATTGTTAATCTAAATAAATTGTATATTTTATTAATTAGGAATTTTTGTATGAACCTTCGGATACCCCAACCCATTGGAGCTCTAAACAAGGGTTTAAAACCTTCTATTTCAATGGGGATAGACCTGGGAGGCCTAGTTTTACAGGTGATTTGTGTAACTTTTACCCTTAGACAAGGCATTAGGCCTCAGGTAATCCCAATTTCTGCGTAACATTAGTGAATGAGAAATGACGAAGCAAGACTGAGGACTAATGCATATAAATTTCTGAACAATGGAAATGAAATATAAGTGAAGGTTATAACTCACAGTACTGTACTATTCACAAAGTAATTCACAGTACTCTACAATTCAGAGCTGGGAGTATGTGGTAAACTGACACAGTTCGGTTTTTAAAGGGGTAGTGGTTAAGGGAAGTTTGTAAAGGGGTGACCTTAGGAGAGGTATGCTGGCGGTGGTGCTGGTTCCGCCCCTTTATGTGGTATAGATTGGCCGCGTGTGGAGCGCTGAGAGGCGCTCACTGCTCCAGTACTGGAGTTCCTCTACACTGTCATCACTGCTCCAGTACTGGAGTTCCTCTACACTGTCATCACTGCTCCAGTACTGGAGTTCCTCTACACTGTCATCACTGCTGCAGTACTGGAGTTCCTCTACACTGTCATCACTGCTGCAGTACTGGAGTTCCTCTACACTGTCATCACTGCTAGTGTCTAATTGACATGCGCCTAGGACAAAATGGTAACTAACTAACTAACTGCAGTGATATGCACGTTACTGGTTTACATCACTGCTGTAGGATATACGTCATTGCTATAAGATATACGTCACTGCTGTAGGATATAAGTTACTGGTGTAAGATATATGCCACTGCTGTAAGTTATACACACACACACACACACACACACACACACACACACACACACACACACACACACACACACACACAGGCTACAAAGAGACCTGGACAGGCTGGACACCTGGTCCAGTAACTGGCTTCTCGAATTTAACCTCGCTAAATGCAAAGTCATGAAGATCGGGGAAGGGCAAAGAAGACCGCAGACAGAGTATAGGCTAGGTGGCCAAAGACTGCAAACCTCGTTCAAGGGGAAAGATTTTGGGGTGAATATAACACCGAGCACGTCTACGGAATCACACATCAACCAGATAACTGCTGCAGCATATGGGCGCCTGGCAAACCAGAGAATAGCGTTCCGATACCTTAGCAAGGAATCGTTCAAGACACTGTACACTGTATACGTCAGGCCCATATTGGCGTATGCAGCACCAGTTTAGAACCCACACCTGGTCAAGCACGTCAAGAAATTAGAGAAAGTGCAAAGGTTTGCAACAAGGTTAGTTCCGGAGCTAAGGGGATTGTCCTATGAAGAAAGGTTAAGGGAAATCGGCCTGACGACACTGGAGGACAGGAGGGTTAGGGGAGACATGATAATGACATACAAAATACTGCGTGTAATAGATAAGGTGGACAGAGATAGAATGTTCCAGAAACAAGGGTCACAATTGGAAGTTGAAGACTCAGACGAGTCAAAGGGATGTTAGAAAGTATTTCTTCAGTCATAGAGTTGTTAGGAAGTGGAATAGTCTGGCAAGTGATGTAGTGGAGGCAGGAACCATACATAGCTTTAAAACGAGGTGTGATAAAGCTCATGGAGCAGGGGGAGAGAGGACCTAATAGCGGTCAGTGAAGAGGCGGGGCCAGGAACTAAGTCTCGACCCCTGCAACCACAATTAAGTGAGTACAATTAGGTGAGTACACACACACACACACAGAGCACCCATAGAGAGATGTTATCTGAGAGAGGGAGTGAAGGCACTGTGTGACACTGACAACAATCTTCAACAAATCTATTGAAACAGGGCAACTACATGAGACGTGGAAGACAGCAAATGTTGTCCCAGTTTTTAAGAAAGGAGGCAGACAGGCAGTATTAAACTACAGACCAGTGTCACTGACTGTATAGTATGTAAAGTCATGGAGAAGATTATCAAAAGAATGGTGGAGAACCTAGAAACGAATGGGCTCATACATGACAACCAACACGGTTTCAAGGATGGAAAATCCTGTGTCATAAATCTACTGGAGTTTTACTACAAGGTGACAGAAGTAAGGCAGGAGAGAGAGAGAGAGTGGGGGGAGGGCGGAAGGTATGTAAACTGCTTTCGACACAGTTCCTCACAACAGATTGGTACAAAAGCTAGAGGAGCAGGCAGGAAAAGTACTGCAATGGATCAGGGAATACCTGAAAGGAAGGAAACAACGAGTGATGGTACGTGACGAAGTGTCAGAGTGGGCGCCTGTGACGAGCGGGGTTCCACATATACCGCTGTTTCTGGTATATGTGGATGACATGACAGAAGGGATAGAGACAGAGGTGTCCCTCCTTGCAGACGACGTGAAGCTGATGCGAAGAATTCAAGCGAACGAGGATCGGGTAAGACTACAAAGGGATCTGGACAGGCTGCAAACTTTTTCTGACAAATGGCTCTGAAGTTCAACCCCACCAAGTACAAAGTTATGAAGCTTGGGGAAGGACAAAGAAGACCGCAGACTGCTAGGGGGTCAAGGAAAAGGATTTTGGGGTAATTATCATACCGAGCACGTCCCCTGAGGCGCACATTAACCAAATAACTGCTGCAGCATATGGGCGTCTAGCAAACCTAAGAATAGCGTTTTGAGTAAGGAGTCATTCACGACTCTGTACACCATGTACGTCAGACCCATATTGTAATATGCAGCACCAGTATGGAACCCACACCTGGTCAAACACGTCAAGAAATTAGAGAAAGTGCAAAGGTTTGCAACAAGACTAGTCCTGGAGCTAAGGTGTCAATCCTTTCGGGATTGACAAGGTGGACAGAAACAGGATGTTCCAGAGATGCGACACAGCAACAAGGGGTCACAATTAAAAGCTGAAGACTCAGATGAGTCACAGAGATGTTAAGAAGTATGGTGCAGCCAGCCATCACTACGACCACAGCAACAGTAAGGCTGTCGCCAGCCACCACTACGACCACAGCAACAGTAGGGCTGTCGCCAGCCATCACTACGACCACAGCAACAGTAAGGCTGTCGCTAGCCACCACTACGACCACAGCAACAGTAAGGCTGTCCCTAGCCATCACTACGACCACAGCAACAGTAAGGCTGTCGCCAGCCACCACTACGACCACAGCAACAGAAAGGCTGTCGCCAGCCACCACTACGACCACAGCAACAGTAAGGCTGTCGCCAGCCACCACTACGACCACAGCAACAGTAAGGCTGTCGCCAGCCACCACAACGACCACAGCAACAGTAAGGCTGTCGCTAGCCACCACTACGGCCACATCAACAGTAAGGCTGTCGCCAGCCACCACTACGACCACAGCAACAGTAAGGCTGTCGCCAGCCACCACTACGACCACAGCAACAGTAAGGCTGTCGCCAGCCACCACAACGACCACAGCAACAGTAAGGCTGTCGCTAGCCACCACTACGACCACAGCAACAGTAAGGCTGTCGCCAGCCACCACAACGACCACAGCAACAGTAAGGCTGTCGCTAGCCACCACTACGGCCACATCAACAGTAAGGCTGTCGCTAGCCATCACTACGACCACAGCAACAGTAAGGCTGTCGCCAGCCACCACTACGACCACAGCAACAGAAAGGCTGTCGCCAGCCACCACAACAACCACAGCAACAGTAAGGCTGTCGCTAGCCACCACTACGACCACAGCAACAGTAAGGCTGTCGCCAGCCACCACTACGACCACAGCAACAGAAAGGCTGTCGCCAGCCACCACAACGACCACAGCAACAGTAAGGCTGTCGCTAGCCATCACTACGACCACAGCAACAGTAAGGCTGTCGCCAGCCACCACTACGACCACAGCAACAGAAAGGCTGTCGCCAGCCACCACAACGACCACAGCAACAGTAAGGCTGTCGCCAGCCCCCACAGCAACAGTAAGGCTGTCGCCAGCCACCACAGCAACAGTAAGGCTGTCGCCAGCCACCACAGCAACAGTAAGGCTGTCGCCAGCCACCACTACGACCACAGCAACAGTAAGGCTGTCGCTAGCCACCATTACGACCACAGCAACAGTAAGGCTGTCGCTAGCCACCACTACGACCACAGCAACAGTAAGGCTGTCGCCAGCCACCACTACGACCACAGGAACAGTAAGGCTGTCGCCAGCCACCACTACGACCACAGCAACAGTAAGGCTGTCGCTAGCCACCACTACGACCACAGCAACAGTAAGGCTGTCGCTAGCCACCACTACGACCACAGCAACAGTAAGGCTGTTGCCAGCCACCACTACGACTACAGCAACAGTAAGGCTGTCGCTAGCCACCACTACGACCACAGCAACAGTAAGGCTGTCGCCAGCCACCACTACGACCACAGCAACAGTAAGGCTGTCGCTAGCCACCACTACGACCACAGCAACAGTAAGGCTGTCGCCAGCCACCACTACGACCACAGCAACAGTAAGGCTGTCGCTAGCCACCACTACGAACACAGCAACAGTAAGGCTGTCGCCAGCCACCACTACGACCACAGCAACAGTAAGGCTGTCGCCAGCCACCACTACGACCACAGCAACAGTAAGGATGTTGTCAGCCACCACTACGACCACAGCAACAGTAAGGCTGTCGCCAGCCACCACTACGACCACAGCAACAGTAAGGCTGTCGCTAGCCACCACTACGACCACAGCAACAGTAAGGCTGTCGCCAACCACCACTACGACCACAGCAACAGTAAGGCTGTCACTAGCCACCACTACGACCACAGCAACAGTAAGGCTGTCGCTAGCCACCACTACGGCCACAGCAACAGTAAGGCTGTCGCTAGCCACCACTACGACCACAGCAACAGTAAGGCTGTCGTCAGCCACCACTACGACCACAGCAACAGTAAGGCTGTCGCCAGCCACCACTACGACCACAGCAACAGTAAGGCTGTCGGTAGCCACCACTACGACCACAGCAACAGTAAGGCTGTCGCTAGCCACCACTACGACCACAGCAACAGTAAGGCTGTCGCCAGCCACCACTACGACCACAGCAACAGTAAGGCTGTCGCTAGCCACCACTACGACCACAGCAACAGTAAGGCTGTCGCCAGCCACCACTACGACCACAGCAACAGTAAGGCTGTCGCCAGCCACCACTACGACCACAGCAACAGTAAGGCTGTCGCCAGCCACCACTACGACCACAGTCTTAGAGTTGTCAGGAAGTGGAACAATCTGGAGAGTGATGTAGCGGAGGCAGAATCCATACATAGATTTAAGAAGAGGTATGATACAACTCATTCAACTTTATCATACTGAAACAAACACTATAATAAACATTGAAACAAACAATAAAATAAACACAACGTTTCCCACGACTTCTTCCAGAAGAGATGTTTTGATACCGACAAAGGGCTCTTGATCCAAAGAAATGGAGCTATCCTCCCCTTCTTGGAGCAAACCTGATTACCTCACATTCAGGAGTGATTGCATGACCCCTACGGGGTTACCACTTTTTTAATATAATAATTATAATAATAATAATAACATTTTACAAATTGTTTTGACATTTTAGATTATTAACATTGTCATTATCATCATAAATATTATGATTTCATTTAAAATTTTAATTAGTCTTTTGGTCTCTCTCTCTCTCTCTCTCTCTCTCTCTCTCTCTCTCTCTCTCTTCTCTCTCTCTCTCTCTCTCTCTCTCTCTCTTACATCTGACAGATTAATCTAGCTGGATGAAATTAAATTTTTTTACACAAATATTCCAAAAATAGGACAGTATATTCCAAACATAGGACAGTATATTCCAAACATAGGACAGTATATTCCAAACACAGGACAGTATATTCCAAACATAGGACAGTATATTCCAAACATAGGACAGTATATTCCAAACATAGGACAGTATATTCCAAACATAGGACAGTATATTCCAAACATAGGACAGTATATTCCAAACATAGGACCGTATATTCCAAACATAGGACAGTATATTTCAAACATAGGACAGTATATTCCAAACACAAGACAGTATATTCCAAACACAAGACAGTATATTCCAAACACAAGACAGTATATTCCAAACACAAGACAGTATATTCCAAACATAGGACAGTATATTCCAAACATAGGACAGTATATTCCAAACATAGGACAGTATATTCCAAACATAGGACAGTATATTCCAAACATAGGACAGTATATTCCAAACATAGGACCGTATATTCCAAACATAGGACAGTATATTCCAAACATAGGACAGTATATTCCAAACACAGGACAGTATATTCCAAACATAGGACAGTATATTCCAAACATAGGACAGTATATTCCAAACATAGGACAGTATATTTCAAACACAGGACAGTATATTCCAAACATAGGACAGTATATTTCAAACACAGGACAGTATATTCCAAACATAGGACAGTATATTCCAAACATAGGACAGTATATTCCAAACATAGGACAGCAGTAGTGGTGGTAGTGGTAATAGTAGTGTAGATAAATGGCTCAGAGAACCTAGAAATTGATAAATTAGACACACGTGCAACACTTGGGTATCTTCATTGTGGAAACGTTTCGCCCCACAGTGGCTTCATCAGTCCATACAAAGAAGAACGGTTGAAGATCAGAAGGAATTTGAGGAAATCAGTCCCTCTGCCTGGAGTCGATTTAATCAGTTCATCAACCTTGTAAAAATTATATACGCGAAGTGGCTTATATACTGCAGACAGGTGAGGCGCAGCAGTCGTAGGCGGCGTCACCTTGGATAAATCCACAGAGGTGGAAGTAGGTCATGCCTAAAGGATAGGCAAGCGTAGAATTGCCTGTATCAAGATCCCAAGATACTGCTGTGTCTGACAGGAATATAGATAAATGGTAATAGAAGTAACACCAATAGTACTTGTAGCAGTGGTAAATTCGTGAGAGAAGCGGTAAACCTGTAGGGCTAATGCAGTGCCTGAGAAAATAAGAGTCAATCATGTTCGATTCAATGAGAAGGAAGTCAGGTTAAATTCCTTGCATCAAGAGCCCCTCACCGGCATTAAAGAACCCTTGAGGCGAGTACTTTCATTAGTAGTGGTGATGGTAGTAACAGCGGCAGCAGACGCAGTATTAGTAGTAGTAGTAGTAGCAGTATAGTAGTTATGGTGGTAATCACAGAAGTTGTACTAGTAGTAACAGTATAGTAGTTATGGTGGTAATCACAGCAGTTGTACTAGTAGTAACAGTATAGTAGTTATGGTGGTAATCACAGCAGTTGTACTAGTAGTAACAGTATAGTAGTTATGGTGGTAATGACAGCAGTTGTACTAGTAGTAGCAGTATAGTAGTTATGGTGGTAATGACAGCAGTTGTACTAGTAGTAGCAGTATATTAGTTATGGTGGTAATCACAGCAGTTGTACTAGTAGTAGCAGTATAGTAGTTATGGTGGTAATGACAGCAGTTGTACTAGTAGTAGCAGTATATTAGTTATGGTGGTAATCACAGCAGTTGTACTAGTAGTAGCAGTATAGTAGTTATGGTGGTAATGACAGCAGTTGTACTAGTAGTAGCAGTATAGTAGTTATGGTGGTAATCACAGCAGTTGTACTAGTAGTAGGAGTATAGTAGTTATGGTGGTAATCACAGCAGTTGTACTAGTAGTACCAGTATAGTAGTTATGGTGGTAATCACAGCAGTTGTACTAGTAGTAGCAGTATAGTAGTTATGGTGGTAATCACAGCAGTTGTACTAGTAGTAGCAGTATAGTAGTTATGGTGGTAATACAGCAGTTGTACTAGTAGTAGCAGTATAGTAGTTATGGTGGTAATGACAGCAGTTGTACTAGTAGTAGCAGTATAGTAGTTATGGTGGTAATCACAGCAGTTGTACTAGTAGTAACAGTATAGTAGTTATGGTGGTAATCACAGCAGTTGTACTAGTAGTAACAGTATAGTAGTTATGGTGGTAATCACAGCAGTTGTACTAGTAGTAGCAGTATAGTAGTTATGGTGTAATCACAGCAGTTGTACTAGTAGTAGCAGTATAGTAGTTATGGTGGTAATCACAGCAGTTGTACTAGTAGTAGCAGTATAGTAGTTATGGTGGTAATCACAGCAGTTGTACTAGTAGTAGCAGTATAGTAGTTATGGTGGTAATGACAGCAGTTGTACTAGTAGTAGCAGTATAGTAGTTATGGTGGTAATGACAGCAGTTGTACTAGTAGTAGCAGTATAGTAGTTATGGTGGTAATCACAGCAGTTGTACTAGTAGTAGCAGTATAGTAGTTATGGTGGTAATCACAGCAGTTGTACTAGTAGTAGCAGTATAGTAGTTATGGTAGTAATCACAGCAGTTGTACTAGTAGTAGCAGTATAGTAGTTATGGTGGTAATCACAGCAGTTGTACTAGTAGTAACAGTATGGTAGTTATGGTGGTAATGACAACAGTTGTACTAGTAGTAGCAGTATAGTAGTTATGGTTGTAATCACAGCAGTTGTACTAGTAGTAGCAGTATAGTAGTTATGGTGGTAATCACAGCAGTTGTACTAGTAGTATCAGTATAGTAGTTATGGTGGTAATCACAGCAGTTGTACTAGTAGTAGCAGTATAGTAGTTATGGTGGTAATGACAACAGTTGTACTAGTAGTAGCAGTATAGTAGTTATGGTGGTAATGACAACAGTTGTGCTAGTAGTAGGAGCTAGAGGTTCAAACTCTACTTATAGCTTTCTTATTAAACAGATAATGAAGATAATAAACTAGTTAAGAACAATACACTGACTGATGGCAGCAATGTAGTCAACGGGAGTGTAGGTAAGGTAGAGAACAATACTCTGACTGATGGCAGCAATGTAGTCAGCGGGAGTGCATGTTAGGTAGAGAACAATACACTGACTGATGGCAGCAATGTAGTCAGCGGGAGTGTAGGTAAGGTAGAGAACAATACACTGACTGATGGCAGCAATGTAGTCAGCGGGAGTGCATGTTAGGTAGAGAACAATACACTGACTGATGGCAGCAATGTAGTCAGCGGGAGTGCATGTTAGGTAGAGAACAATACACTGACTGATGGCAGCAATGTAGTCAGCGGGAGTGCAGGTTAGGTAGAGAACAATACACTGACTGATGGCAGCAATGTAGTAAGCGGAGTGCAGGTTAGGTAGAGAACAATACACTGACTGATGGCAGCAATGTAGTCAGCGGGAGTGCAGGTTAGGTAGAGAACAATACACTGACTGATGGCAGCAATGTAGTCAGCGGAGTGCATGTTAGGTAGAGAACAATACACTGACTGATGGCAGCAATGTAGTCAGCGGGAGTGCATGTTAGGTAGAGAACAATACACTGACTGATGGCAGCAATGTAGTCAGCGGAGTGCAGGTTAGGTAGAGAACAATACACTGACTGATGGCAGCAATGTAGTCAGCGGAGTGCAGGTTAGGTAGAGAACAATACACTGACTGATGGCAGCAATGTAGTCAGCGGGAGTGCATGTTAGGTAGAGAACAATACACTGACTGATGGCAGCAATGTAGTCAGCGGGAGTGCAGGTTAGGTAGAGAACAATACACTGACTGATGGCAGCAATGTAGTCAGCGGGAGTGCATGTTAGGTAGAGAACAATACACTGACTGATGGCAGCAATGTAGTCAGCGGGAGTGCAGGTTAGGTAGAGAACAATACACTGACTGATGGCAGCAATGTAGTCAGCGGAGTGCAGGTTAGGTAGAGAACAATACACTGACTGATGGCAGCAATGTAGTCAGCGGGAGTGCATGTTAGGTAGAGAACAATACACTGACTGATGGCAGCAATGTAGTCAGCGGGAGTGCAAGTTAGGTAGACAACAATACTCTGACTGATGGCAGCAATGTAGTCAGCGGGAGTGCATGTTAGGTAGAGAACAATACACTGACTGATGGCAGCAATGTAGTCAGCGGGAGTGCAGGTTAGGTAGAGAACAATACACTGACTGATGGCAGCAATGTAGTCAGCGGAGTGCAGGTTAGGTAGAGAACAATACACTGACTGATGGCAGCAATGTAGTCAGCGGGAGTGCAGGTTAGGTAGAGAACAATACACTGACTGATGGCAGCAATGTAGTCAGCGGAGTGCATGTTAGGTAGAGAACAATACACTGACTGATGGCAGCAATGTAGTCAGCGGAGTGCAGGTTAGGTAGAGAACAATACACTGACTGATGGCAGCAATGTAGTCAGCGGGAGTGCAGGTTAGGTAGAGAACAATACACTGACTGATGGCAGCAATGTAGTCAGCGGAGTGCATGTTAGGTAGAGAACAATACACTGACTGATGGCAGCAATGTAGTCAGCGGGAGTGCAAGTTAGGTAGACAACAATACTCTGACTGATGGCAGCAATGTAGTCAGCGGGAGTGCATGTTAGGTAGAGAACAATACACTGACTGATGGCAGCAATGTAGTCAGCGGGAGTGCAGGTTAGGTAGAGAACAATACACTGACTGATGGCAGCAATGTAGTCAGCGGGAGTGCAGGTTAGGTAGAGAACAATACACTGACTGATGGCAGCAATGTAGTCAGCGGGAGTGCAGGTTAGGTAGAGAACAATACACTGACTGATGGCAGCAATGTAGTCAGCAGGAGTGCAGGTTAGGTAGAGAACAATACACTGACTGATGGCAGCAATGTAGTCAGCGGGAGTGCAAGTTAGGTAGAGAACAATACACTGACTGATGGCAGCAATGTAGTCAGCGGGAGTGCAGGTTAGGTAGAGAACAATACTCTGACTGATGGCAGCAATGTAGTCAGCGGGAGTGCAGGTTAGTTAGAGAACAATACACTGACTGATGGCAGCAATGTAGTCAACGGGAGTGCAGGTTAGTTAGAGAACAATACACTGACTGATGGCAGCAATGTAGTCAGCGGGAGTGCAGGTTAGTTAGAGAACAATACACTGACTGATGGCAGCAATGTAGTCAGCGGGGAGTGCAGGTTAGTTAGAAAACAATACTCTGACTAATGGCAGCAATGTAGTCAGCGGGAGTGCAGGTTAGTTAGAGAACAATACACTGACTGATGGCAGCAATGTAGTCAGCGGGGAGTGCAGGTTAGTTAGAGAACAATACACTGACTGATGGCAGCACTGTAGTCAGCGGGAGTGCAGGTTAGGTAGAGAACATTCTCATATAAGCTACAACATTAACCACAACAATCTAGACACAACTAGAGATAGACTATACACTGTGTTTATTACTCTTTCACTTACTTTTATTAATTATATCAGGGTCTGATGATTGACAGGTAATCTTTCACAAGGGATAAACCTTTAATATTTTCCAAATGAAATAGAATAAACCATTGTGGTAAAAAACAATTAATTTATTATAAAACATCAAAGGACGTTTTACCCTCTAGGTGAGCTGCTCAAAAGAGTATCTGACGAAGGATTGGTTAATGGGTTATCAATTACACTGGGGTTATTAAAGCTGCAGGTAACCTTTCTATCGCCTGTGAAGAATACAGTAATTCCTAAATTAAGGATTAAAGTAAATTTAAAACATATATACTGCTGATACCGAAGATCAAAGTCTCAGTGTAAGCAGAACTGTAAATGGTTGACTACGGCTACCAGGTCTCAGCTCAGGGTCCAGCCTGCGCAACACCTCGTCTGTCCCAGTGGAGACTCAGCCATGAAGAAGACCCAGTACCGGGGTTCACCCGAACTGGGGTCAGCGCATGGAGACCTGGAGCGGGGGTTCACCCGGTGAACTGGGGTCCGCGCATGGAGACCTGGAGCGGGGGTTCACCCGGGGGGATGGAACCTGAGGGGGTCCCCGGTGAACTGGGAGTCGCGATGGAGCCGGGGGGTTCACCCGGTGAACTGGGGTCCTGGGCCGGGGTCCCCGGACCCCCTGGAGACCTGGAGCGGGGGTTCACCCGGTGAACTGGGGTCCGCGCATGGAGACCTGGAGCGGGGGTTCACCCGGTTAATCAACCTGTTCTTCGTACCCACAAATAAAATTACATAACTAATATATAGATCCCTGTATAATCGAACAAGCAGTTTATTGACCTGACACTTCCTTGATTTTTCGAACAGTTGTCTTAGAACGGTGGACCGTGGCATGGTGGCAAAAGCTCTCGCTTCACATGGTAAGGGTCCGGGTTCGATTCCCGGTTAGGGTTGAAACATTGTTCGTGTTTCCTTAAACCGGTTGTCTATGTTCACCCATCAGTAAAATGGGTACCTGGGTGTTAGTTGACTGGTGTGGGTCGCATCCTGGGACAAAATTGACCTAATTTGCCCGAAATGCTTTGGATAACAAACGGCTTTCTATATAGTAGTATATCATTGATGTCAGCTAGGACTGTATACCTTGTACATGTACTTGTAGTAAATATAGATATTATTATTATATATTATAACCTGACGTCATCTGGCACGGGAAGTAGCACCAGCTGCTTCACCCTCTGCCACATATATTAACCTTCCATCGTATTAACTATATGAATGTTGAAGTTCCTGATATATGCAACACTGTGTTTCTGTTTACCCCCTTCTCTCTCTCTCACTCTCTCTCTCTCTCTCTCTCTCTCTCTCTCTCTCTCTCTCTTCTCTCTCTCTCTCTCGCTCCATAAAGTTTAATAGAGAGAGTCTACAAGTTTTTTACCCCTCAAGAGATTTATTAATCTGTGAGCCAAACAATTAATTAAT